>PQVD01000322.1:1914-25229 GCA_003012265.1 Setaria equina
TTTTAATAAATTTTTGATTTTCACTGCAGAAAATCACTTATAAATCTTGGAATTTATTATTTCACTAGCCATTTCAACCGTACACAATTTTCGTCTCATCTCTTATTATTCGTTTTTTTATTTTACTTAACTGGTTGTTTATCTCAGCTGAGAAAAATTTTCTTTTACTATTTGGTTACAATTTTCACTTCATACTTTTTGCAATCATTTTATAAAATTTTGTTAAATTTGCATTAATTATTGGCCAATTTATAGCGTTTTTTCTTTTTCCGTTTTTTTTTTTTTCAATTAGTACTGATCTAAATAGAGGTAATGAGGTGACAGGTGGTAGTTGGTTGTTATTTTAGCTTACACAAAATTAATGTGTAAATTTTGAAAAGTAAAATTAGCTAATTTGTTAATTGAAAAAGAAAAAGAAAAAAATTTTAGTACTTTTGCTCAGTTATTTTTTCTTAATTAGCATACACCTGTACTTTTTATAGGTTCAAACCGTCACAAAATACTATTAATTAATGCAGCGTATGTGTTCAGCACTTCTACGAGCCTTAAGACTTTTGCTCATTCTTCAACTTATACTCTGCAATTCGTTGTCTTCATCAAAGAGGTACAGACGATATTATCAAAAACGCTTTAATTTGACTCTTTCCGTTCGAAATCATAATGTTACGGAAGCCAAATTTTTCCGTCTTAACGGAGTTGGAAATACGGTCGATTTCATTGTTGCACCTGGTGATGTGTTTACAAAAACTTATGAAGTAAGCTTTTAAAAATTTAATTGCAATGATTTGCATTTCAAAAATGTTTCAAAACTTTCAGATTGGATTGTTCGGCCGAAAAATTTGAAGGATTATTTTTAGTGAAGTATCCATTATTCATTCAGAAAATTATTTTTAATAAACTAATTCACTGTTACCGAAATTTTAACCGAACTATCATCTATCCATTGATTTGAATATATTAGTTCTAACTATATAGTAGCATATTTATTCTTTTCACAACTTTACAAACTAGGAGAAAGGTAATTTCTGAGCAAATTTACCTCTTCTCTCCTATCCTTTCTACTTGTGAAATTATTTGTTTGATTTTTAAAATAATGCATAGAATCTCAAATTATTCATCTTGAATTCCATTCTAATATCGTCTTTAATTTGCAGGCAAAACGGAAAGGTTTTTGGACGTTATTTGTCGAATTTCCAGGAAATCGTTATTCAAAATCCCCAAGGAAAATTATATCCCGCGATTCCCACAAACACTGGGTTCGTACTTGATATTTTCCATCACATTTACTCGACATACTTACGCTTTCATTTCTAATTTTCCGATTACAACATCAATCCTGGAAATGGGAAATTTTTTTTTTTAAATATTCATTTTGTAAAGAGTAATAATCAACAAGCAATTTCGTAAGGTCGCACCTTATAAGAATATACAACTGGTCAATTCACAAAATAAAGGATGTTTTGAAAGTTTTGTTCAAGTTATTTGCAAACTAGTCGTCTATTTTATATTCTGTCTATTTTGACAGTTGAAAGGAAAGATGCAAGAAGAGAAGGAAACGATGTATAAAAATAAATGATATGTCAGTTCTTTGGACACGAAACAGGAAAATATCAATTGTAATTTTTCAGATTATGGAGGTTTATTATTATCCGGGAGCGGTTGGCTTCAGTGATTGGCATAGGGTTCATGGTGAACTTTATAGGAATAATATTGCTGATTAAGGGTACATGAATTTATATGTTTATAAATATATAAGCAAGCAGTTCAAACAAAGTAATTTCAATTGAAATGATTAATAAGAGATTTATATCAAATCGCATTTCTGTTGCTCAAAAATGGATAGATTAAAATTTTCTAGTATGCAAAATCTATAGCTGATAGAATAACAAAAGTATTAGCTTTTAGTCAGGTTTTGTTTAGTGCCATTTAAAATTATACGGCTGAAATTTCTAAAATATAGCTTTTTGGATTTTTTAATTTGGAAAATTTATGCACTCCTCAACTTTACGGTCTTTTACTTGCATTTAAGAAATAATTTTCTTTTTTTTTCCATTTCAATAGGAAATTGAAGAGATTCATGGGTTTTCATTGATTCGGAAATTAACTCAATGGTTTTTTTTTTTTTTGGTTTTTTTTTCTTTTTTTTAACAAAAGATGTGCAAAACGATGCCCAGTCATAAAATCATTTCTTTCTAAACTTCACAAGAAATAACTTCTTGACAGAAGAAGCAAATTCAACAATGGCTGAATTTAGTCAATCCTAGAAATAATTCACACCGTTCTTAAATTTCGTAAAGTTGCAGATTCTTTTGAAATCCGATACTGCTCTGATGTAGACACAAGGAATTCCGGAACGAAATCTGAAAAAATGAGCGGACAGAATTGCAACTTCAACTGTCGCCATTGAATTCCGAGAAATTCAGCATGCAGCTGGCTGCACGACTAATCCATACACATCAGTTTTTGAAATACAATGCTTTTATCTATGGTGCTGATAGATGCTTTTTTTGTACTTGCTAGAATCACTAATATTGCTTCACATTTCATCGTTCAGGAATGTTAGGCATTTTTGTTACAACAGAATTCAGCCGACCTTACAAATCAGTATTGGAGAAAATTAGGAGTTAAATTACATCTTAATTACAAATTAATCAAGCTCCCCTCATATTCCTGGATTAGTGTCTCATTTCTTTGTTACCATATCACAACTGAGAGAGTTATGGCATGCCAATCAGGGAAATAAAATAAACCATTCCCTTCAGCACAAGCAACCTTTGGATTTTATTCCTCTTGAACTATCATTTCATGTTCCAGTAGTTACTGACAAGTAGCATAACTTTACTAGTACTAAGCAAAATATAGATTTGCATTTGTTCGACTGTACAAATTCGTTCGCTAACATATAAATGTGTATATGACATTTTCTTTAACTGCCAAATGGGATAGAAAAACATGCCACCATTCTAAACACCAAATCTTAATGAGTTATGGTACAAAAAGAAAAAAAAAGAAAAGAAAAAATATAAAACAGCTTGGTTAGGAATTGCAATAAACAATTTGAATGTTTTAAAAAGTGGCTCAATCTAGATATGACAATCTTCATCCAATTGCATAAATTTAAACAATTTTTCTTCCCATTAATTATAATTTTGTACATAGTTTTAATATTTACTATTACAATAAAATCTCGATTTTATAAATTGAAACAATGCACTTATAAAAACAGAGAAAAAAGATGAATCGAAGGAGAAACAATACACGAAGTGCATAAAGCTGAGAATAAATGCAAGTAAAGCGGTAAAGGAACAGAACAGTTCTAAATGGAAAACAGATAAAGAATTAGAAATACAAGAAAAATGTGCACCTCAAAATATAGAACTTGAAAAAATATTATCTAAAAAAAAAGAAAAACAAGTATTAGCAATTTCCTAAACATAAAAGAATCATGAATGAAGCTTTTAAAGAAATAACGGCTAAAAATGGCAAGTTTGTAGCTATAATTTACATAATCAAACTACATTTAATAAAAATTACAGTTAAAGCACCACTCTCCTTGGGCAAGTTAAAAGAGTGAATTTTGTAAGAAATGAGAAAAAGTTTTTGAAAAGGATTCAAAAAGGATAAATACGAAATACACCAACATACACAAAATTTTCGAATTCCACATTCTTATTTTTGCAATGCTAACAAAAATCAATGACTACGCAGGCATTTAAGAGGATTACAAAATTATATTACGGAAAGATTTCTTTTTTTTTTTTCGCAGAAGAAAATAACATCTGAATTGATCTAATTTTTCATGCAGTGAACCTTCCCTCCTTCTCTCCTGTTATTCTGCTCTTCCTTAAACTATAGCTGTAATAGAGGAAAAATGGATCTTGCAACATTTGTTAATAGTTGATTTCCGACAATCAGTAATATTTGAATCAAGCTTTTACACCACTGTCATCAAAACCAATAGCATGCAATGAGAAATCATACAATGCGGCACATTTTTTTTCCCAATCTACCATTTCAATGGATGGTTTCCGCGCACATTCACTGGAAAAAAAGGACATTTTTTGATCATATTTATTGGCTTAATTGAAAAAAAGCTGTGTCTTTAAGCCTTTAAGTTAGCATTTTTTACTTATACTGGGTGCAGAAAAAAGTTTATTCAAATTTGAAAATTACATCGAATAATCGTTTTAGACCTCAATATGTTATGCTATGTTTGTTATCAGGTGATATAGCTGCTATTATAAATTAAATTAATACTTCATAATTCCACTAAAAATCGCTTTAATTTATCTTAAAATTACTAAGGGATGTGGAAACAAAAATTTAGACTGAATCTAATACCTGTAGTAGAGTCCTGAAGATCCTGTCACAGTTTTCGATAAAGCCAAAAAAAGCGGAGTTTGGGCACCATCCTTTGGAGTTTTTAACAAATACCATCTAAAAAAAGATAACGAATAAAAGGTCGCAAAGACTGAAATAGTGCTGAGCTTTTTCGCAATAAAAAATTGATCAGATTTTCTATTACCGACTGCAGAAACTCAAGCTTGCAATAATATATTAATGGATTTTGTTTATGGATAACAACTAACAGTTAATAAGAACTATATTCTCAAAGAGTATAAATAAAATGGATCGTACTTAAATCTTCAAAGATATATTCGAAATCCTGGTGTAAGAAGGACGTAAAAATAGCTGCAAAATGCTTTTTTTCCGCTGTGAATTTAAAGCAGGCCGACTCCTAATTCCATGATAAAAATTAAGATGTTCTAAAATGAAGTATAAAATAAACCTAAATGGAGCAGTGAGATAGTTCAGCGGTTTTAGTGCTAAAGGTGTATAACGCATCAGTCGCGTATTGCATAGACCAGGATTGCATGTATTTATTGTAACATTCGATCCTTCAGAAGCTCGTAACCGTTTAGTCAACTCGAAGGCATGCATTACCTTGAAAAATCATAAAATTAGACAAATATTTCTACAGATATTCTTAACTTAAAATTTTTATTTAAAACAGAAGAGGCATACCATCGCAAGTTTCGATTTCGAATATGACTGTCTCGAATCCCAACCTTCTCTGCGATCAATCAGTAGAAAATCAATGGGATCAGCATAGAAATGAGCAAGGGCAGAAACGTTAACAATACGTGCACTTGGAGCCGCTCGAAGAAGAGGTAAAAGCAATTCAGTCAGCAGAAAATGTCCTGGAAATTTTGTCTCTCATATCGATGTCATCTGAATGGCAGATGACTAAACATCTTTACGAACAACAGAGAGGAGAATCAAAACTCCTGTTGATTCTCTCTTCTGTTATTTTTCAATCGAACAATTACCAAAGTATTCTCAGGTACTGAGGCAAAAATGGGTAATTGATCAATCAACTCAAAGGAACTTCTCACATTCAGTACAAACATCATAGAGATTAAAAAAAGGGAATACACCACATCTCATACCGTCAAGGCTATATAAATCCTTGAGTAATAAAAAAGTTGGAAATAAAAAAGAGAAGACAGAGCAGGGATAGAAGACTCTTTAGTTACAAATTTACTTATCTTTCTTTTCTTTTTTTTTATAAATGAGTCCAGACAAGCAGATGTAAAAAAAAGTTTGCGTTTTTCAAATTTTGATATATAACATAAGTGACTAGCTCTTTTACTCAATCAAGAAAAAAAGAAAAAAAAATTCCGAGCAACTTTGACATTGCCCTATTTGATCAGGGAAAAAATTTTATAATTGTAAATTATAGCTTGAAAGTGCAAACACAGCGGTTTTCTAAAAAAGTAAAAGAAAACAAAAAAAAAACCTATTCTTTAATGTTTGAGAGGAAAACTGTTTCCTTCATATTTTAATAACTAACCGAGATAGTTCGTTTGCCAAACTAATTCATGACCATCATCGGTTAATTTGAACTTTGGATAGAGCATAATGCCCGCATTATTGATTAGGATATCCAGATGATCTTCATCTGCAACATTAGTGTAACATGTAGTGGACTCTATCCTACAAAATTTTTAAACTGAATTGATATATCATAACCAGAATTCATGGCTGAATTTGAATACATATTCCAAATTCTTATAAGTTGTTAGGAATAATCCAGCAAGAGTCACTTTCGAATCTTCACTTTTTATTATTAAGGATTATCATAATTATGCAGTTACTCAGTACAGTACAGGCTAGTCGTGGGCAAGGCATATTAGGGTAATAAATTGAGAAAAGATTCATGATGTCTGCATCAACCTGCTGTGCTCAATGTAACAGCTTGCAAAACTGGAAAATTCAAGGCAACATAACACAGAAAAATGAAAAAAAAAAACCTTCGATGATTTCTGCTGCTGCTGCCTTGACTGATTTGAACCGAGCAAGGTCAACTACTTTGATCAATAATTTTTGCGGATCACAACCAAGCTGGAAACAACAAAAGGTCTATACAAAATTTAAAATATTTGGCTAGAAACGGCTCAAATTTGATTACAAATATATCAATCCACTTTCTTTTGTAAATATCTACTATCGAATTAGAAGGTAACGGAACAACTGCTTTCGTTCCTGTAGATACCACTCAATGTTGTGTAACATTTATCATTCTTCTCCAAAACGAATCATGCGCTCTATTAAGAGAATTGAAATTTATTTTTCAATTGAAAAAAGAGAAAATGATCGAATATCAAACTTCATTTCATATTTCTCGTCCAAACTCATGCTATTACAACCCTTAATTAATCTTAATAAAATGGAATTTATTGTCATTTCCAACCTTAACAAGTTCAATAACAGCATTTCGAGCTCGATCTTCATTCCGACATAGCATGTATACCTTGGCCCCACGCAGATTCAGTTCCCGTACTATTTGTTTTCCTATACCACAATTACAGCCTGTTACAACTGCTACCAAGCCTTTGGCACTACTTCGTTCTTTGAACTGAGCGCCTTTGAAATAAAACCTTAAACAAAAGAGATTAGCCAATATAGCATCATGAAAGTTGATTGACAATTATATAAAATCTTGAGCAGAATATCGTGATTTAGATATAAAAAAATTAGCATACTGGAAAACAGTAAATGCTATACTTCCAGTAATTATACGAGAATAACCGATACCACTTCAACAAAAACATGCTTTGAATTATAATCGATACCTGAGTGCAATTATAGCGGCAACAATGAAAATCCATTTACAATCAAAAATAGTCAACGACTCTACAAAAGAAGCTTCCATCCCATAAAAGTTCCTGAATTTCGATACTCTGAGAAAATCATAAAATATCTATAAAATATCAATAAAATCTTAATATCTCAAAATAAACAAAAATATGACGCAAATTACTTTTTGTACGTGGAGAACTTTCAAGAAGTTCTTTAACTTCCTGAAACAAAGAAAGGCAAAATAAGACATATGTTTATTTGCTTTTTAAATCGTTCTAGTAAAGTGAACAAACAGATATATAGATGATTAATAAAAGTCTTTTCGAGCGATAGAATAAATTCCTACCTTTCCCTTAATGGAAAAGAAACCTGAAGTCTAGCAATCAACCTTTAAACGATAAAGCCCTTTGACAACAAAAAAAAAAAGAACAGTCTTATAACGGATTAAAAAGGACATAAATTATTGAAGAATCTGAACTAGCTATTCCAGCGTTTCCCTAAGCAGAATATTTGGGTAAAAGAGTTCATGAAGAATGATGTAGTAACAAATTAAATTCGTGACCGTAAAACACTAATATTTCGTTAAAAAAAAATAAACGTCAACTTGCAAATTCATATTTGATATAAATGCCTTAAAGATTTTATGCAACTTGGGAGGAAAGTCAGTCGAAAAATAAAACCAAGATAAAAGATTTCATGACCACAGAAAAATTCACTTGACTCTTGATCGAGGATTTAAAATATTCTTTACAGTCTTATTCTTTTGTTTCTTTCGTCACAAAATACGCCTTGATTTACCCCTTTTCTTAATTAATCACAATCGTATCAAAAAACAGGCCAATTTGTCTTTGTTGCTGAAAAATTCCAGCTACCCCACAGAGCCAAAAACCGTAATTACACGAAACAAGGAAGCACAGGATATTCTATCTGAATTAACCGTAATGAACACGCAAAAAAAAAAACTGGAATCATAAATGATGAACAATATCATTTTTGAAATTCATAAATATTTTTCCTAAAAACAGTAAAAACGAAACAATATAAATAGATAAAAGAAAAGTGAATGAAAATTCCCAGATGTTTTCCACCAAAATGACTGTAAGGACGAAATTAATGTTTTAAAACCTCTCTCGTTAAATGAAGGAATACTCAGGTGGTTATAAATGTCTGACCAAAAATTGAGCATTAAATACAGAAATAATATTTCGAAGGGCACTTCTTTCAGAACCAGTAATCATCAATCAGTTTTAACAAATAATATTGCTTCTGTTATTCTTTTCGCCTAGACTCATTTTCCTTGAATGTTTCCGGTGAAAGAGATCCATACCAAAAGCGTGGAATTTCTCAACAACCTTTACAGTAAACTTAATTAGCAATCTTTCAAAAAAGATTTCAAAAACACCACTCATCATGAATAAATCAGTGTCAGGAATCCGTAGACTATTGAGGTCTAGCCAGCTAATCAATCAATATAAACTTCTCGCCAATTCCATTTCTGCCACTGATTTTTCGAATTACACTTTTCCATTGATAACGCTGAACTAGACATGGATTTAGCTGCTGTAAGGCATAAACCATTAACCGTTATTTGTTCGCTTTTCTGGAAATGTTTTTAGAAGCAAAAAATATGAATATCGATGTCATATTTACAAATGAATGTATAACATTCATATGTTATATTTTATTCAAAGATTAAAAAAAAAAAAAAAAACGATTTAAAATTTTCTTACAGTCTTACAGAGCAACGAACAAGCGAATAATCAACATGGTAAACAGCAAAGCTAAATCAATTGCATCTCGGGATGCAGCATCTTTTGCTAAAATTCCGTTGAAAGCTTTAAATATATAGAAAGAAAAATAATTTCTATCAAGATTAGGAAGAAAACTCACCTCATCGTAAGCAAACGGTCCATCAACTGTCCCTTTTAAGCAATATCCAGTAGTTAAATTTTCACCAACAGGAGTTATGCACCATTCTCCCTGCGTTAGTTGTCCTTTTTTGTTCAATCTGATCAGCTTTAAAAGAAAAAAAATATTGATTATATAAACCGATAATACTTTCAAGAACTGAAAAAGCACGAATATCCATATTCTGAGCAGTATGATAAAGGAAGATATAAACACTTTGTGGGCAAGAATGTTACTAATTCGAATGATTAAAATGCCTTAGAAGAGAAAAAAAATTCGATTAATTTTACCTGATTTCCACCATAACCATGACATGGGGTTGCACCAACTATGCCTGGTACAGGTCGACCCATCGTATCAATGCACTTTCCTGAACAACACAGTATAAATTTAACAACATTTAAGAATTCCACTCCATATGCCTTTTACAAAGATGCAGCAAATCCAGGCCCAAATAAATCACTGAGCTTCATATCGCTACAGCCTTCATCAAATAATGATTACCTAGGTTAACGAAATGGTTTTCCAAAAAAAAAAAAAGAGAAAAAGAAAAAAACAAAACGAAATAAAAAAAAACCAAGAAATATCTGGAAGCAAGTGCAAAAATTTTAGGTATGATCGAAATTTCTTGGTTTTTTAAACGATTTATACTTATGAGGTGACCGTTTTTAAGTAGTTAAATATCGTTCACTACGTAACTAACAGAAAAAAGAGCTGAGTAGAAGTACCCGTGCGGTAATTCTTCGCTTCACCCCAGACGTGATTTTCTGGTGGAAAAGGATAAGATATAATCACATCGTAAGCAACTTTCTCCATATACCTTAAATTGTTGAAATTCATGCGAGGAAAACATTAAAAATCCAAAACCTCAGATATAACAGATTCATTTAATACACAGAGCTATGCCTTAACTAGCCAAGAGCAGACGTAACGTAACAGCGAGAGTGAAAAATTAAGCTCTTTTTTAAAATTTTAAAATACTCATAAACTCACCACTTGAACGATTTACAATGAAGTCTTTTCCTAAGCTCAAGTTGAGAGTTTATATCGCCAGGTAAGCGATGCTTTGCCGACGGCTCTCGAATATAATAATACTTTTCATATTCATCCATCCATGTTTTTACAACACGGAGCATATTCTAAAACAAATTTTAAAGGAGATGCCGCTATAGGTTTTGCTGAAAAAAAATTATGAAAGAATACTTACAGTTGAAATAACTGGTTTTCCGGAGAGCTTTCCAAAACCGTAAGGCATATGTGACCGGTACACATGGCCAACATGCGAACATGGAACAAACAAAATTCCGCCTCCGCATTGCCAGATCTGTAATTTTTTTAGCTTTAAGACCAACGAATTAGAAAAATTTTGCTCAGAGGGATTTATTAATTCGTTGCATAAAAAATTTAATTTAAAGAACATGAAAAATTTGCACTACTCTAATTATTTAGGAAAAAAAACTTTGAAAGAGAGCTCATATTGTTCGCCACCCCATATTTGGAGTCCAGGATCATAATAACCCAATTCTTCAAACCATTTCTTATCAATCGCAAATAATCCGCCTGCATGAGTTGGAGATCTGAAAATCTTCCATAAATTAAGGATATTTGTAAGGAAAAAGCCTTCATTTTGATATTATCAATAGTTACGAAAAAAGAAATTGAAGTAAGTATATGAAAAAACTAAACATCTGACCTGAACGGTTCACTGATGTGCTTTCTTCCCACAGTTTCTTGTGCTGTTATCTCAGTTTCTTTGTATAAAAGTCCCCATTCGAATATACCACTGCAGTAAGAGTTTTTAAAAATTGAATGAAGTGTATTAAATATTAAAAACCTTCAAATAATTTCCAGGTACATTTGACTATAAACAAAAAGAAATAAGACATGGAGAAATCTAATTACCGGTAATGTCTATCCGCAGAACTGTAAACTATACGATAAGACCAGTCGTCCTTGTCAATGCCATCTATAACTGGCACTGTCATAACTTTTCTGAAATTCATACACACTTTCCCTTTCAGTGAACAAAAAAAAAAAGAAAAGAAATGTCAAATTCTTCAACAAAATAAATTCTAATTTTAACAAATGCTCAAGTTTTTTGGATACCTTACAAACACATCAAATCGAAGAAACTAATTAATTTGGAAGATGAATTCATACAATTAGAAACTTTCGAATGGTGAGAATTGCTATGTATTGAGTACTCAATAATTTAATCACAGTAAAGAAGAAACTATTATGATTCAGGAGGTCCATTTGTTCAGCTTAAGCGATACAGTATAACTGGCAATTACAAAGCTGAATTACCTATTCTGACGTATTGGTGCTAGAAGTGGAGGTAACCAATTAACATTCACTTCACAATGAGCATCCAGAAATATAACTACATCACCAACCGCTTCTTTTGCTCCTATACTCCGTGTGCGAATAAGCCCTTCACGTTCAGCATTTCGAATCAGTTTTACCTTCCCGTTAAATCGTTTCAAATACAAATCCAGTTTCTCTTTCAGGTGCTCTAAGAAATGTAAAATCATCATTACTGACATGTTTTAATATCATAATTAAAAAAAAAAAATGCACTGCCTCCTGTCCTACCATAAATTCCAACTTATCATTGATGATGTAACTTGCAAACTGACAAAAACTTTTCAATTAATTACAACAACCTCAAGATAATTTTCACGTTTGAAATAATTCAGAGTTATGGTACAAAAAAACTGATCAAATTCATAAAAAAGCTCGGAACAATGAGTACATATGCAGCATGAACACTGGTAATGGAGTCTGTGTTATAGATGCTAGGTCTTCCGAGACATAATGCATTTGAACATTCTATTGATATGAAGTTTTCCATAAGGACAAATCTGTGAGAAAAGACTAGGCACTATGATAGGATTATGGTTACAAAAAAAAAAAGATTGCGTAACCAATAATAATTTACTAACAGTTATTAATTTATAGCAATTAAAATTTGCTTTAAAAAAGAATGAGGAAAAAAAACTTAAAGAAAAAAAAAACGTGTGAAGGAATATGAAAAAGTGGACCTTGAGCTTGGATTAGCGAATCAGTTCCAGAAGAATCTATTGAGAGAAAGTTTAGGGAAACAAACAATTTAAAAACGTAAGTAACGATATATTTTGCATGCGTATTTTATTTGGAAACATGAACTTCCCATAAAAACAAGAAAATTATTTGTCTATCTTATCACTGGTTTCACATCTACTGAATAAGTTCGGATCACTGGAAACTATCTTTCAGGCTGTAATATTCTCTGTAATTAAACAAGACAAACCTTTATCACTAAAATCATCAACCATAATGATTTCTTTAATCAGCTCTGGTGGAGAACGTAGTAACACAGAATGGACGGTGCGTAATAAAGGCGTCCAACCTTCGTTATGAAAAGCAATCACAATACTTGCGCTGGGTAAATCTTCTGGATAATGCCAATATTTGCATCTAAAAACCACATCTATAATCAAGAAACCAAAACTAGAATCAAACAACTGAAGCGTACTTCCTGGGAAAGCCAGAACTTCTTGTAGCAAAAATGAAACTTTCAACCGCATCGTCTTTCATCTCCGATTTGTTAATATAAATTGAAAATGTTCCGTTTGTAAAACTTACTCCTTCATCCTTACATCAGGAATACTTCTATTTAAGGAAATCATGTCGCTAACATAAGTATTAAAACCATATTCTCTCATTGCCTTTTGAACTTCTGGTAAAGTTTTATCTACAAGAACTGGTTTACCCATTTCTCCTGAAAGGAAAATTGAAATTAGAGTGGGATAACCATCTCCAAATTGACTCTAATTATTTCAGGTTCCCAATCCCATGGCAGTTTGAATACCAGTAACTTTTTTACTTCCTTTCTCGAACAGCAACAAATTCATTGAAATAGTAAATGAATACCATAATTTCCTGGCTGCGCTTCTGGTACCTTTGGTTCAAAATTCCCAATTTCACCTATTTTAAAAACTGTATCAGGATCTGGATCACCGGGCAATTCACCGCTGCTGTGCACATGTTCCTTCTGGCTTTTGCTTTTCCCATTGAGCTGGAACTCCTCGCCGACGTTGGCCCATCTACTAAATTTGTCAAATTCGTTTTTAACCATTGTTATTGACAGTGGGATCCACAGCACAATTTTATGTAAATAAATAATGAAAACACTCACTCTTCAACAAATTCCTTACGTACTGCACGAGCATTTGCCACGCGATCATGTATATTTTCCTGAAACTTCAGATTACAAAATAACATTGTGCATGAAGCAGTTATATACAGCTGAATTGATCATTTGTCTGCAACATATTAAATTCAAATAAAAAAAGAATGAAACAAATGAAAAATACGTAAGGATATACCTGAGACTGGTTCAAATTATAGGCAAGAGCAAAAACGAATATTAGAAAACATACTGCAAATAGGGAAAATAAAGATCTGAAAGTTAAAAATCTGATCACAAATTAAATTCTAGGCTTCGAAATCTTCATAAAATTGTAATTACAATTAAGTAGGAAATTTAATGACCAACAACTTCTTAGTGTAACACTTTTAAATCCCATTTACCTTACTCTTCTGCCGCATATAACAATTCCTGACAGATCACCTGATGGAAACTTTTTAAAACGATAAGTATAATCAAACTAACTGGTGCCTGAAAAGACGCCGCAAGTCAAACCACCGCCGTTTTATAGACATCACAGACTGGCCCCCGCTGGTTATTAATAGATTAATTCCCAAGTAGTATAAATTGAATAAACGAAATTCCAATTAACTACATGACTCCATGAACTGCAAACAGAACCGCAACAAACCGAATACTTAATGACTTCTTTTAATGAACTGAAATTTTATTTTTAAAAATACAAAAGTTATGCGACAGAACCAAACAATGAATTCGCCAAAAGGGAAAATGACATGTTATATATAAAAAATGATCAACATGCATAATCCGCTATCAGATGTGACGGATGATCAGAGGGAAGGTCATCCAAAGTTATGTGAAAATATATATCTCATTACTACTGGAACTTTGTACGCAATTTTTTGTGTACTAAGGAAGAATAATCTGAAGGGAGTAGGGTAGGATAACTTCTTTGAAACAGTGATGCAAAGTAAACAAAAGAAAGCATTCCTGATGATACGTATTAAATCTCTGCCACAAAATATGGAGAAATAGAGAATCTCAAATTCAAACTTTGACATTATCGAACAAGTCACCAAAATCATTATAAAAATCAGCATGTAATAACTGCTGCTGTTGCTGTTTCTCAAATCGTGGATCTATCGGACTGGAACCGTCCTCAAAATCCATCATATCAGCATTTTGCGAATCACTACCATCCAGTATAACATAACTGTTAGAGTTATTCCCTGCTGGAACCGTTGCACTTTGAGAACCCGGCATTTTTTGTCGTTTTAGAAATTCTTGAGAACCTGTCTAATAAAGAAATTTTCTTGTCCACCAGTACGACAGTTCTTCTAACTGAAGCAAAGATTAATCCAGGAGAATTACTGAAAGGAAATATTTGATAACGAAAATTCAGTACCAATCAAAACAACGATAATTCCAAATCAAGCTTACTTAAAGGTGCGAAGGTTCTCTCCGTTATTCGACCCGTCCATGCCTTAGGAACTAAACAGAATTATGAAGTGGGTAGAAGGGTAAAAGAGATGAAAAGATTACAGTAATAAAGAGCTATCAAAGCTTTGATGAAACAAGTGCTACAGGAAAAAACAACTTTCTCTTAAGGCTTTATTTTATTCTCAAAAGGGAGCAAATAACTAATAAACACATCTAAAAGCAAAACAAACACGAAAAAGCGCATAATTATACCGCTGATTAAGTAAACTCAAGATGAAAGAGAAAGGAATCAGTAAAAACACCTAAGTAAAAAAAAACCTAACTGGCAAAAGAACCACGTTTTACGCAATAAAGATCAGCTTTTTTTAATCTGGAAAATCTAGAAGTACTGTTTAAGCATAGACTTTCTGCTTCTGGATAAATTATGACCAAGCACATTCATTTCGAAACTGTTTTGCCAGGATAATACTGTCTTAAAAACAGCTGAAGCAGATTTATAAGCATTAATTCTGCTATTTCGCTAATCGTTGGTGATGGAACAATTTTCCATGCCATTAAATAATGCCAGCGACAACATACTGTCAAATAGGGACTACAAAACATCACCACAAAGTTTTAAGAAAAAAGTTCCAGGAAGGATATGAGTCACGATCCTTCGGTTGAGAATTGAGAAGCGTTAATTGAGCATATTGAAAAGGAATAACTGGGAAAATAAAATAACTGAAATTAAAATATTTGTGCATCTGGAAGCAGTAAATTTTCAATTAGCCAAGCAATAATCTATAATTTTTTCAATTGTTTTCTTTACACAGTGCCATAAAAGACTTTTTTCCCACAAAATTGTTCACGTTAAAAGCAAACTCAGAACGGAGAGTGGGTATGGTTAGCTGCAGAAAAAGAAAGACAAAAATTCAGATCGAAAAAATTTTTAAAATAATTTTGCTTGTGAATAACCTTCGCTGAATCTCCAGAAGGAAAATAGTGCCAGAAATTTGATGGAGCAAGTTGAGTGGAAACGAAAAATTGAAAAATGAATACAAACCGAAAAATTTGTTAATCAGAAACATCATCAGTGGTTTAATGAAAAAGCTTCACTTGCTACTTTTTTCTGAAAAGAATCTGCAAACATACTCTAATCGATTTTTGGACAAGGAATTATGAAAAGTGTTTTTCAATATAAAAACTAAAAGTAATTCATTCTAGTACAGCTCAATTTGAAATGCGTCAATTAACAAATTTAAATAAAACTTACGTACTACGACGAGCATCTATCTACAAAGTCAGCCTGCAAAAATATTGTTTCTTGATACTAGAAAATAATCCTGTCAAACGTCATTTGCCAGACAAAAATACATAAATCTTTTAAAGAGATAGAAAACATTGATTATATCCTATGGTTGCTTCAGGAAAAATATTCATTGCCCTTCAGAAGGCGCATTTATAAAAGTTTCCTGATTTGAAATACCAATCTCGAGAAACAATATAGGTAGTGTGCTACTAGAAAGATCTCTCTGGGAAGCAAAATTCTGTCTATTTCTCGCTACCAACAAAAGCCATTAGAAACCAAACATAAAGTCTGCTCGCTGATGATGCACTCTTTTAGTTTTTTTTAGAGAAACAAGCTATATCCAGGTGTAATAACTAACATATACATTTCCCATCAAGGAATAAATCCGAAGCACTTACCACCTGTGCGTATTCTTCGTTTGTTTTTAAAAGTGGACCAGTATCCATAACTGCAGAACTAGTTTTCGAAGGAGCCATGCTAAAATATCTGTTACTATTCATTATTGCCGATTCTTTTTCCCAAACTGGTGCTCCTGAAACCAGCACAGAAAGTACAGGAAAAATCACTAGTTTAGTTTACTGCAATGATGCAAAAATGGTATTACTCATATTTTGATGTTTTAAAAATACTTATCAGAAAGTTGAAAAGAACTATTTTTAAAGTATTTTTAAAATCTAAAGCAAATGAAGGGAAAAAACTAAAGAACATAAACTATACTTTTGAAAATAACTGCAAAACATTACTTTGAGAAGCTAAAACGGTCTTCTTGTACTTTTACTTTAATAATCAAGAAGTCCATTTCATATTTGATAAAAAAATCTTAAGGATACAAATATTTAAACAGTGGAAACAAAAAATCGGGAAATGAATGGGCGAAAAACTTTCCTTTACACAGTTGTCTCGGTTACAATGCAATCATTTTTCTAAGTAAGAAGGAAAGAGGTACTAAACAGTTCTGATATTCCAATAAAGAAAAATTCTCTTGCTGTAGCAAGCTGTGGTACTTGATCACTCAAAATTCAATTTAATGTATGATACATAGTATAGTCGTCGTTGGTACCTTATTGATAAGAGCACTTCCATTATATCATTTTATTTTTTAATCGGGCTTACTAGGTGTAATGTCATTTGTAATTCTTGATTGATACTTGTTTCTCCTTGATTCCTTCGCTTTCACATAATCAGCCCAAAGTGCAAATACTATATCAGATGTGACCATTCCACCAGCATGAGAATGGATGAAACGCAGTAGAAGAATACTATCTGGATGTATTGCTTCCACGACAAAATTGTGTAGCAGGACCTTGTTTTTATCTATAAATCAAATTCTTAAGAAGACTGATTTTTTAATACTGCCATAAATATGTGAAGGAATATGACACTTTCTGACAGTCTGAAAATGAATGAAACCAAATGAAGTCAAAATAAAAAATAGAAAGAATGAGAGTTGATGATGAGGATTGACAACAAAAAGAATGAACCCTGACAAGGCTGAGTTGTTTTAATTAAAGAAATCATTTTTTCCTAGATTCAAAACTTCTTTGTTTTATTCCGGGAAAAAGATTATGAAGTCAAAGTCAAACAGGGATAATTAAAGAATTACATGCTGCTGACACCAATTGTCGATTTAAAATCGTCTCTTCCTGTTCCTCAAATTCTTGCATACTTTTTTCATTCTGTATATTTAGATTTCCGTCACAGTCAGCTGCTGCACATAAACGACGTCTGAAATATTTTATAAAGGTATATTTAAATGGCTTTGGTGAAGCATAAATCTGACATGGACAGTTCAAGTGGAAGGAATATTTTTAATAATAAGACGAAAAATTGTGGAAATTATTTCCTTACCTAACTTTGGAATGAAATGAAGCACTTGTCACATTCGAGAAGCGATCTTCTGAAAACTCATGCTCGCAAAAATCATCACCTAAATGTCGACACCTGTTATCTGTAAAACCTAAGAAAAATAATATAACCAAAGAAACGAAAGTTAGCAAAGTTCGTTTTAATTCTACCGACTGCCGCTTGCTTAAAAGATGAAAATAGAATAGCTTAGATCGACCTCCTCTGTCTCCTCAACTTGAAATGTAAAACATCAGATATTATGGACCGTCCTGCGTGTTACATATTTCAAGTTACATTCCCAAAAGTACGGGATTCGTAGAGGAGCGAAAATGAAAATGATAATAATATGACCCCTTTAGATACTTGGTCAAAAGTGAAGCTAATTCGAGCGGTTTTACAAAACAATGCAGCACTGCGAAATAAACCATGTTAATTAGATACCATAAATCTTTTCGTAAATTTCGCACGGAGAGATGCGATTATCCCTCGGTATAATTCAGAAATACAGGTCAGAGTCAAGAGTATTTAAGTGAAAAAATCAGTTATAAATTTAACAAGTAATTTCCTACATTCTTCAACTTTTCCGCTGCAGAAAATGATGGCCTCCCCTAAAACAACTCACAACACTAGAAAAATCCACCTAATATTTGCCAGCAAATAATCAAAGGATAGTACTCTGACACCTATAATCATTTTTACATTACATTATATACAATTCAAGCAACGAGGAGTAATAAAGTCTTTTATATAACTGTAAAATAAATCATAGAGGAAACAGTATTGTCCATCAGAGTTCAAAGATAAACTTTTTATTTTTAAATAAGGTTACTATTTGAAAAATTTCATATAAACCCACCATTATCCAAGGGAATGTCGTCGAACGGTTCTTTTTTATAAGCGAAAGCCTAAAATACCTCGAAATATTTCTGTGGTTATATTATATTCTAATCGCACCATTCACGATTTATATGAAATTCACGACCTACAAATAAAAAACCGTGACCCACAAATCCTTAACTACGGGGACTGAAAAAACTCCACAGATTGACAAAACAGTTATTGGAATCAGTACAACATTAAATTAATAGTAAAAACTTTTCTATTCATTAGTTTGTCTACCCATATCTTTTTAAATATATAACGTGTTTATTTGAGATCTCAATAACATATTAGTGCTCATGTTTTTCGACATTACCACTAGATAACTTTATTTAAGCTCCATGAAGAAGCATAATTTTAAGAATTCCTTCGTCACGTAAATTTAAAAATAATACACTCAATGATAATGAGGTATGTCAAACCTGAAGATAACTTGATATGGAACGTTCACGAGATGTCAGCATGAACAATGTGACGACTGTATAAATTGCACTGATAACATTGATCGCAAGCAATAGCAAGAACCATGCAGACATTAATGCGAATACCTATTTCATTTTTAGATAAATTTCTTTATTAATAGAAATCTATTTGAACAAAGATAACAATGCAAGGACATTTCAATGAGGTTTTTAATCCTGATTAGATACCCTTTACAAATCTTCTCTTCAATACGGGAAAATGTAAACAACGTCACCTTCTCATTGAGTATATTTATTGAAAGAGCACACTGAACCGTTTTATGCTGCACGTTCGCCAGCTCATATTTTACATAATCGCAATATACGATTCGCGGAAAATGTCCTGTGTTTGTCCAGTCCTGCCCCGTTAAAAGATCCTTGAGTAGCTACAAAAGGTTTTAAACTGAAATGCACTAAATCCAAGGTCTTGAAATATAGGGGATTTATTGCTGGTAGTTGCATTGATAAAAATGGTCGTTCTCTATCGGCATTATACCGTTGTTCATTTTTTGAAAGACCAAAATATTTCAGGTGGAGGATGCTACTTCATGCGCCTGTCCTATAAAGTTTTTGACAAGAATTTCAAAGGCCACAAAACGAAGATAAATTGTCTCTTACCAAAGACAATAAACGTTTATACTGATCTGTAAAGTTTAGTGACAATATTTGTTTTAGAAATATTGATTTATTTCCGCGACAAATATTTCAATTAATTAATGAAGGAAACAAACCCGGCAGCTCCAAAGTAGTGAACCATCACCTACAAATATATTGACTACGTAAAGTTGTAAGATTGTATTCCCAATATTTAACAGTTTTTCGAGCACATAAACGAGCGATGAATAACAACCAACATATCCAAAATGGATGAATTTCATGAGGAAAGAACGTCGGATCCCGTGATCTACACACTATAAAATCCTCATATGTACAACTTGCTCTGCTGTGACGAGAAAATATTATATGTATTGTTTAGCTAAGACGGTGTGAACTCCTAGGAACTTAAGCAAATGATTCATTAGAGTGATATATATTTTTAGACCAATATACTGATCGTTTTCTGAGCACCCTTTCTGTCAGCAGCAGACTAGAGTAGGAATAGACGGGCAAATGAGCCCGTAAATTTTGATGTGGAACTCATTTGTCATCTCATTTACATGGATTATATCAACAGCTTCTGTATTTTTCAATGACTTTACGTTTCGATTTTTTCAAGATGATATACAGAAAGGAAATCTAGGGTATACTATGATACACCTCAACTCAAATAAAATCCTGCACTCAAAACAAGATGCCTCTCGGTGTAAGTAAGATGGCCATCATCACGAATGCTTTCAGAAAGATGAAGGTAAACTAAGGACTAAAGATCTGCTAGAAAAAGAATACTAAACAAAAATCATACTACCGAAACATATAACTGAACAACAGTAGGCACTTGCAGAAAAAGTACCTGTTCAAGATATCGTCCCAAATCTTTTACAGCCTTGTTTCGTTCATCCGCGAACAGATCGTATATTCGAACTGTTTCATCTACAATAATAGCCATATCCAAATCTGAAAAATGAGAAAAACTTAACGATACAGCATAAATTTTTCATAGTCTCATTGAAAAGTACTGACAATTTTAGAGAAAAGGACACAATCGTTTCGTTAATTTTATAGAAACTAATTGCAATTATCAAAGAAAAGTAATTCAAATATTTTTTAAGTAAAAGACTTCTGTCCTCCTTCTCAGGAAAAAATAGTTGTTCAGCTTTTTGGGATGTCACATGCCTTAAAAACTGTATAAAGAAGAAAAACTTTTTTGTTTAACAAACAAAAGGAAATCAACAGGAGTAAAAAT
This sequence comes from Setaria equina, assembly GCA_003012265.1. Classification (NCBI taxonomy): domain Eukaryota; kingdom Metazoa; phylum Nematoda; class Chromadorea; order Rhabditida; family Setariidae; genus Setaria; species Setaria equina. The sequence goes on from PQVD01000322.1 coordinate 22,875, forward strand.
AACAGAATTACAGAACTAACTTGGAATATAGCATAATCTAAAATTTCGTGACATATATAAGCGAAAAGTTTCAATAGTAGATAAGAAAACAAGCTTCTCGAGCTTCCTAATAACAATTAACAATTATGAAACTTACTGCTTAATTTCTGCAACCATCTCCATAGGAAATGCGGCACGTAAAAGGCTAATGCCTGAACAGCCAAAAGAAACGGCACCCACTATAACGAAAACAATGAAAGTTTGCAATCATTCTTTTCAACACTACTTCATTAGACCAGTCTTCTACAAATTACTTTTAAATTTAAATATAAAGCCCGTGCAACGGACAATATAAATTGACACAACACTAAAAATATGCCTGAGAAATATGTTTTCTATTATTTCAAAGTCAAAATGCATTATAAAGTTAATGAAGTTTAGCAGCATCACCATAAGATGATTTTTATGATAAAAAAATTTTAAATAATAACTAAAATAACAATAACTTCTGGAAATTGAAATTGTAGGAGACGGAATTCTTACCTGGTAATAATTTTCGTACTTTCTTTCAATTGTTGGATCAAAAGCGGCAATTTCATCTGTTTCATATTCAGGTGGCGTTAGTGAATAACGTTCCGAAATGAAGCAATAATCATGCACATAACCGACCCAAGAATCTAAAAATAGAGTTAAGTTTTGGAACTTTCTGCCCGATAAATGAAAGATTCTTTCACTTCTTTTGAGTCTCTGTGATCTATAATTTTCCAAACTATACACAAATGGATAAAATTTCTTTCAGTGTTTGAGCAAATGTGCAAAACGATGTAATACGGTGCAGTGAGCCAATAAATGACATCAAAACGAAAAAATCCCTTATTGGAGGTAAAAATCATACGATAATCGAAAAAAAAAAGACCAAGAATTAACCTGAGTATTGCCGATCAATAAGACATCGAATTGGAGCACCGAAATGTTGCTTGGTACCAATAAGCACCGAGAAAAACAACAGCATCAATACAGTGTAAAAATAATTGCAGCGATCTGAAACATACAAAAAATTCTTCTATCCGTAAAATTTCTCTATCGCTTAAAAAGTACAATCTGAGCTTTATCCTTTGGCAAACTACAAAAGTTTATTTGCAATCTATCAGTTCCCTACATTTCTCATCCAGCAATATTTTCGTTTGCGTTTCCCATAATTTACACTTTCTAACCATCCGTCAATAAGGTTTGCCGTTCGCTTACTTGAGAAGTACAGTTATATCATTAAATTTTATATTAAGAAGACTATGGATATTAATTACACTGATGAGGGAATAGCAAATTAGCTAACAGAAAAATAAACGACAAATAACAAATTTTCGAAGTTCCATTGATTCCCTCTCTAAACCTATTATCGGAGAACTCAATATATTATCAGAAAAAATAATGAGTATTTTTGAGCTGATAACATCAAATATTTAAAAATGCTCTATAGTATGCAATATATAGTGAAATAATTTCAGCAAACAAAATAACTATCCCACTAGTTAATACCTTTACCGCTAATGGTATCAAATATGCTTGAATCTGTTGAAAGAATCATTGCGTAACTTACCAGCCATGTCATCCAGCTGCGAAACGGTAACATTTGAAATGAACTTATTCAGGCCCGGTATCCCGAGAAACATTTCCGGATCAAGTGCTGTCTCAAACTGAACACCTCTGTGGACCTAGGAAATGAATCTCTTTTAAATGCAACACTTTCATATGCAAAAAAAAGCGTTAGTTGCTGGATCGTAATTTACTTAAGTAAAACAAAAAAACGCCTGAATGCCTGACGGAGAAATAGTTCGGAACGGAGTTGGAGTTGAAAGTCAATGGAAGTACTGGAAAGAGAAACACTCATTTTTCTACAAGAACATCATTCCTGACCTTCAGTTGAACTAAGATGATGCTGTGGAGGATACGGTAGTGGGAATACTCCAAAGTACAGTTCTTTCATCTGGCCTGAATCTACCGTCTACTTCCCGCAAAGTGACTTTTAATGCTACGACCTGTATGAAACTGAATCGTATCTGAAGTATCTTTACAGTATCCAATTCTTCCTGTCCATTAGGTTGTGTTACATGCCTTCATTTTCTTACAAGTAGAGTTTTACACCCGGGAAATGCTTTTTCACTTCCAAGGTATTTCCCAAGGTAACATAGTTAAATGTGTCATTTCCTTTAATTTTTTTTTTTTTGTAGTGGTAAATCGATGAATCTAATTTTGCTTTCAAACAGCCAAGAAATGCCCTACTTCAGAATTCAAATCTAATTGGAAAGTTAAATATGGAGATTAGTTGTTTTATTCCTGCAAAGCTCTTATAAATAATTCTCAATCGTAATTTTTTTT
>PQVD01000329.1:0-40233 GCA_003012265.1 Setaria equina
CTCAATCATCAGTTTAGAGGAGATAAATAAATGAATAGAAGAATGTAACTGAATAGTAACGGATCATTTCGAGATTGTTGAAGAAAATCATTTTGACAAAAAACATCCGCTAGAAATTTCAGTCAAAATTTCCTTTACTTTCTCATTTCCAAATTATGGCTTACAATTAATTAGCCAATCTAACTTGATGGATATACAGAATTGAAATGCTGAAACCATCTATTTGGTAGTTTATTAAAGTGAAATTTTTAGCCAATTCTTTTACAAAATTAAATTTTAGCATTTCATTCATTGTAGTAGTAAAATTGAACAGTTTAAGTGATGCTAAAAATTATAGCTGAATAACAATTTCCAAGAAGAGTTACATTCTCAGAAGTTAGGTGAAGAATCATTAAATGTAATAGCTGAAAATTCTTTTATGTGCTATTTTAGCTTCAGAATGCAAATAAATAGTAATTCGATGCTGTTCAACAATAATCAAATATTTAAATTACCAAACATATTTATTCAGCTGATAAGAAACAAATTGCTTTACTTTTGCCTCTGCTTTTTGTTCGTCCACTTGTCATTCTGTCAATTTCATGTCAGTTCAGTTTCACTCCAAAACTCAATTTACATAAATAGTAGCAAATGTAATGAAGTTAATAAAAAGAATGCTTACTGCAAAATTTCAGCCTCTCTCTCTCTCTCTCTCCTCTCTCTTTGAGCTTTTAATTCTGATAATGCTTTGGCATCCATTTTCTTTTTTTTGGTCACAATATTATTGTTTAACGGTGGAAGTATTTTGTTTTCAAGCTCCACTGATACTCCACTCCACAAATGTTAATTAATTAATTAATTAATTAGATACAGTATTATCTAAAGTCAGGATGAATAATTTAGAATTCATTTTTTACGAAAATGATTGGCGCTAATTTAGGAAAGAGAAAGCGCCGCTAAATATTTTACTTATAAGTGGAATTTTAAAAAGTAAAAAGTTGTTACAGTATCGCAACAAATTTATGTTGAGTTGAGATTGTTGTAAAATTGTTTTAAATATTTTAAAAAAATTTTTCAAATTATTTTCCTGATCAGTTAAAAACAAAATATTATCAAATCTTTTCATAGTTAAAAATTTAGGATAGCTAAAGATTTTAGCTACAATTCAATTGTATTTAATTTAGCTTTGTCCAATAATTTCCGGACCTCTAAAAAATTCATCGAAATGATTGAAAATTTGCTGCCTGTTTTGTCAGTGTAAAATTTATCCGACGTAATTCTGTTCCCGAAATAGATGGTATCCGAAGCAAGTGTCAAGTTTTCCAGGAAAAAATGATTCTAGTTCATACTCTACAAATTTCACTTTTTTCCAGCTTTCTGTCTGTCCATTTTTTTTTTTTTAATAAATTATCCTTTACTGGTACTCTGTATAGTATTTAAAATTTCATAAAAAATTTTTATATTTGTTCACACTGATACTTTCACCAGTTACAAATGAACCAAAATATTACTTTCAATGCAACATATTAATGTATCATTTACTGATTTTAATTAAAATTTGAATTGAAGAAATTATTGACCCGTTGAGCAGTTTATTACCTGTGTAATATAGATTTGGAATTTTAATATTCTTGTTTCATAAAATTTATAGTTCTTTTTTTTTCCATTCTAATCTTCTTTTAATTTCAAAAATTGAAATCTGCGCTACTTGTCTGATAATTGAACAAATACCTGAAATACTTTCCATTTCAGTGAGCATGAAAAAGATTTTTGGCAGAAAAAAATTGAAAAAATCGAAGTCCGATCAACAAGAAAAGCCAGGCGAGAATTGTGTTGTTAATGGAACAACAAATCTTGCAACAAGTGGTACTTTCTGTCGCACAACTAGTAGCTTCAAGTAAAATTTCTTTTTTTTTTTTTTTCATAAATTTTTAAATATTACCTCTTCTACCTCTGAACATTTAATGAATTTCGAAAAAAAAAAAAAAGTTTGAAATTTAAAATTCAGAGAATCGACAACTTTGGATGAATGTCATAGTTGTTATGATGCTACATCATCATCAGTCGGAGAAGAGCATCATTTTGATGAAGAATTGGATAAACATATGATGCAAACTATTGCTGATGTTAAATACGTTAAAAAGAGGCCAAAGTTTGTTGCTGTTGGTAAGTATTCAATTAAAAAACTTTTATGATAGAATAAACTCAGAGATACATTTTTTTTTTTTTTTTTTTTAATATTAATTATTTTTTTTTATTTATTTTTATTTTTTTTTTTTATTATTGTTATTTAAAGAAAAAAAAAATTTCTAAATGTAATAAATATAATATAATTAAACATAGGCATAGAAATCGGAAGGAAAAAAAAAGGAGAAATGGAAAGAGCTGTTACGAGTTTTTCCAACATGATAAATGGCACCAAAGTTTTTAAATGCAATTTTAACAAGTAAGCCTTGAACAGTACAGGTGGAGGAGTAAAAGTCTAAACGCAGGAATATGTTCAAAAATTACAAACACTCTAAACCTTAAAAAAAATTTGTGGATTTATTCATCACAAAAAATATTACTAAAAATCTAATGAAGAACGGATTGTTTCCCCTAATTACTTTCGAAATCATATTTGAAATCACTAAGTATACTTATTTCACCAAGAAATAACTACAAAGCATTTCGTGAACGAATTAAATTTTGAATTAATTTTATATGTAATGAAAATTCGATTTTTGATTTATTAGTAAAATTTATTTTGTCTTTGTCTGAGAAAAAGCATCCTTTAGTTACAGTAGACTAAAAGCAGAATAATAAATTTATTTCAGTAACGAAAAAATATGACGTAATGAAAGTAAATGACATATAATAGTAGTACTAATATCATCACGATACGGTTTCAATAAGTTAATCATCAGTTTGATGGTTTTTTATAGTAATGCATTCATAAAAATAATTGGAAACTTGATAGCTTTTTAATATTGTATTGCAAAAAGCAAACTGATTTTTGGAACAGAAACACGATCAGAAGATATTTTGGTGGGTGAAGGTCATTTTCATCAATTTCTCCCATGTCTATCAGATCGCTGCTCAAAATCTGTACAGTTTCTAATAAAACAACGATTTGTGCTAGAGATTAAAAACAAAAATGTATAAATGTAATGTATTGAATTCGTAATAAGTAGTGTGTTCAATGAGGCGAGATGGAAATTTATCAGATTCTATCAAAAAAAATAAAAATTCAGAAATTAGTACAGCTGAAAAAATTTTTGTTGACCGTTTAGGAAAAATACATGTTGAAAAACGCAGATTAAAGGTGGCTGAAGTAATTAATTTATGCAATCATGTAATGCAATTCGTTACTAAAAAACACAAGTTTTTACTAAAAACTAAACTCAACTGTCCCATTACGATCCAATAAAAATTCAGAAATGGAGGATATATCAAGAAAATCAACAAAAACTGATCAACGAAAACTTATTTGCTTAAATTGTTAACAATTAGTCCTTTACCTGAGCGGAGTTATATAATTACAAGCGCTTTTCAAATTCTGATTATCACTTTGGTGTAATAGAAATTAGTATGTATCTGTTTCTGCGTACGGTGCGCGATGTGTGTTTATACGTGTATGAGAAAAAATAATTGCAATGGTTTTGTGAATTATTTCGTACTTTTAGAAATGTTTGCTTTCTACTTTCTTCTCAAGCAGAAAATACATTTTTTTATTCACAAAAAGAGAAAGAAGAAATTCTAAATGCGGAAATTTTTATGTAAGATTCAGCAAACCCGGCATTGATTGCAGTAAGGATTCCTTGTCATCCTAAAGAGATATCATGATATGATGGTAATGTGCCTATGGAACCGATGATAATTCAGCTAGGAAGAACAATTTAAGGCAGCTTAAAGTTCTGCACACATGTTTACTTTACATCTGTTTATTATACAAATATGTGAAATCAACTACGGACACTTTTCATTTAATAAATTAGGGCCCTAGCACGAAAACAGCTTCGAGCTTAGATCGATATCGTATTTTCTGTTTGAGGTGCGTTCCGTTTCCTTCATAGGCCTAAAGAAACTGTTATCTAGAAGGGATTATGAAATCTTTTTTATACTGAAACTTCAAAAGTCAGAGAAGACATTTGAAATTTTAGTTTTATAAGCGATTTTCAGTACATTCAAAGAAACGAATATAAAGGAAGCTCTCTGCGCCTGTCAAGATGTGCGAAATGTGTGATGGATGTATGCAATGAAGTGAAATTGCTGTATAGTGGTAACAAATGGGTTAGGCTGGACAAGCTAATAATGGATGTAACTTAGACTTAGTCGGTAATCAGTCTTAGTAGGGTTTTGTACTAACTGTTTGAAATGGATGAATATTTCATGGTGAAATCTGTAGCCTCGATATATAAAGGTTTGATCAGACTGATCGGAAACCAGTTAGTGCTTTTGTTTTGTTGTTACTGTCACGATGATGTCTGTTGACAACTGAACGCGTTTGTCATTTACAGAAATAATATCAGTGTGGAGTTGAAAAATTGTTTTGGAATTTGCAGTACTACGAGAACTTTGCAACGAAGCAGTAGAAGAATGATGAAGGCACAAGAGGTCTCAAAGAAGCGGCAAAGTTGGAGGTGGAAGGCACTTCTCTCAGTTTTGTAACTTCTTCTTGCATTCTCGTTGAAAAAGCTCGATAACAGTTGTAGTTTCTGAGTTATGACTAATTGTGTGGAAAGATAAGGAAATGAAATGAATTGAAACTCAAAAAAAGTTTCAAAGAAGGCGATTGAAAGAGAAAGATGAGAGTTCCTTTTTATCATTCTATCATTCAGATCTGCTTCCTTCAGTCCTCTTTGCACTCATTTCACATAAAAAGCAAAAATTTTTACACTTTCTGGTTGTAAATGTGACTTCAGTTCGTTTCTTTTTCCACTAGAAGAGTCAGTGTAAAAGGGCTGCCTAGAATGGTTTGGTTCGGGACCACCGGTGCATTTTCTTATTCCTCTTCTCAAAATTTTCTCCATCAGTTCACTCGTCTAAAAAATTTCCAATACTTAAGAAATTGATCATTGCAAACAGCCAAATTTTGTTGGAAGCGTTTGAACATTCTCAATAAGCTTTTATAATATACAGCCATATGTCGATAGCCATCTAAAATCATATGTTTACTTTCCTCCAGGTGTTCAGCCTTCAATTAGTTATGAGGAATATTTCGGTTTACATTACAGTTTTATTTATTTATTTTTTTTTAGCAATCTAGAAACACCTTCCTTTTCCTTCTGGACGTCCTAGTATATTATAATAAAGAGTCGCAGATGCAGAAATATTAGCTTAGGTCATAGAGAAAGAGAAAGATCTTACCTATTTTTCAGATTCTTCTTGCAAATACGAAGATGAGATCACATAGATAAAATTGTAAACTCTGACTAAAAGAAATATTACCGATACAATTGCAAAAGATCTGAGTAGTTCTCTAGTTTCTATAATTTTCAATCCGTGGCACACGATTATCACCTTACAGTGGATATGAGAGAAAATCAAGTCGTCCCAGATGTGCACAAATCACTTCTAAAGTTTTCGAGATTTGAAGATTTTCAAGAAAGATGGTGTGACTAACGATCAACTTTATGATTAAACGCATAGGTAATTATGATTTTCTAAACTCGAAAAAAGAAATAATTTTCTAAGTAACTCAAAAAAAAAATCGAAGAATTTGTGAGACTGAAAACAGAATCGTCGTATGTAAAGGAACACCATCAAGTTGCTAAATAAACGCAGTCCATTTTTCTTCCGACCCTTATGATAATTAACAGGTTGAGGAGAATAAGAAATTCTACAGATTATGTCTGATATTTTCTCAAACGTGCACAAGCTTGCAGTCTTCAAAAAGCGCAATAATTTTTAGATGTTTTAAAATGAAAAAATGACATTTCACTATGAATTCTTTTTGCAGTCACATTCCTACTGCTCTAATCATATGAATCTTTTCAAATTGTTAAATGAACTTTTAAAAAAATTGAAAGCATATTTTAATGCATTATAAATCATTTAATCTCGGCTAAGGGAAATTACGGGGGAAAGCACACCTTTTAATGAAATTATGCAAATTCTTGTGCTGCTGAAAACGCCTGCTATTTTTCCCAACATTAATCACTTCCATAATACTAACATAGTAAGAATTTATAAAAAAAAAGTCGAGTAAAATTTTTTTTTATCTATGCTATTTATATCTCCACGTAGCTTAATAGAATCTCCCCTAATTTTGGATTCTGGCAGGTTATTTCCACTAAATATAATAGATTTGAAGAATTTTTTTTTGGACGGGTTTATTTTAATGATTTATCAACAGGTCATATAAAAGTATTTTAAAACAAGGAAGAGATAGAATAATTATAAAAAGAAGTGAAATTGAAAAAAACCAAAATTTTTAAGTCTGTACCCATAAACTGTTCACTTGAGCCCGGTTTTTTCTTCCGTTCGTCTAAATTTAATAACACTCCAGTTCTTTGGTATTACAATAAATTCGTTTTCCACATGAAACTTTAGTTTTGAGACGAAAAAGGATAAAGCTGCGTGATATTTGAAACAAGTAATGCGCAAGGACTAAGTGCTAGTTATGGTTATCGTTCTTCAATTTTCTACAATGTTACCATAAAAATTTAACCTTTCCACTACCAGAACTGGTGGTTGACACAGCTTGGAGCATATCGTCCTATTCTGCGACACAAAATTCTCCAAGCCCACCACCACTTGCTGTCTCGAAACCCAGACAACGCTCAGAAGACTGATTCTGGAAGCAAAAAGATAAACAACAAAAAAATCTTCATTAATCCTGCTTGCATCGATAAAAATTGGTGAAGCGGATTCGTCAGTTTTTATTAATACCAGCAGGAATTTTTGTAACCACAAGATTCCCCGTTCTCGTTATATTTTCTGAACGTAAAATATGCATGGGAAAAATGATAACAGATGATTATTTTCCATTGCATATGAAGCAATCAGTCAGTTATAATTTAAAAACTAGCATATCAGTCATTTACATTAGAACTAATTATATTTTAATCGCATAAATTCAGTTTTTAAAATGAAAGATAGCATAGACTCGTGCAATACAAAATTTACAAAATTCAAAGCAAAAAAGCCTTTTTAGAAGCATCGAATAGAAATGATGCTTTAGTGAGTTATTAACGGTCCGAAAAAATGTTTCATTTGGAATGGCTTTTCATTGATGCTGTTGAAAAGGAAAAAAGATATTCAAACTTATAATTTATATGTGTAATATCAAATCTTAAAAATGACAATAAAGAGACAAGTGGTGTGAATGAAGATAGCGTGATCTGTTATTTCACTGTCCAGCAACACCTTACTGAAAATGATCAAGGTCAATTGAATTAATTTTATGTAATTCCAGAGTTTTGGTAAACTTAGAGGTCCTGCAACTGAAAACGAATTTAAAGCTGCGCACTCTCAAAACAAATATGCATCAAGTCCATAAAGTCGATGAAAGTGAATTTTTGTAAGTGAGCTGTTGCGACCATAGGAAGCAGAACGTAAGCTGAAGTACACCTTCATTTCATCGCATCTCGCTGACTTGGGCAGCTTTTCTTCTTTACTTTTCCTGTATTTTTAGGCTAAAGAATGAAAAGCAAAGGCTAATTCTGCATTAGTATTTCAAGTCTGAGAAAGAATAGAATAATAAAGAATATTCATTCACAGTGTGAAATTTTTGGCAGAGAAATTTAATTCTTTTCAAATTTATTGTTAATTTAGGAAAAGCAGCAAATTTTGAATCGTATCAGTCCAAGCAAAAAAGCACCAACTTCTCACTGCAAATATAAAAAGTGTATCGGCAAGTTAGGAAAAATAATGTTACACATTTTACATGCTGAAGATAGAAGTAGTCTTCGAAACTAGCATGCACTGCTCTATGCAAATCATGTTTCGAATAATTAAGGAGCCACTTGCTTTTACTTAAAAAAATACTGATAGTTTGGGAATTATTATTTTTAATTATCAGATTTTAGTATCGACGAAGTCGCGTTCCTTTATCACAGCATCGCTGAGAGAAAGGTACCAAATGCATTTCAAAAGTATTCATTTATTTTTATTTGAAGGAAGTAGGCATCTGTAATAGCTCATCAGATAATTTTTTTTGTCACAAAAGGCATCAAAAAATGTTGTCAGACCCGCTTAACAACAGTAAAATAAATACCCGACGATCAAGTAAAATTTTTGATTGAATTAATTAATATTATAGTCTACTTTGAATTTCTGATTCAGGCTCTCTCAACTGCTTTTTCTTTTTTGATAATAGAACTAGATAAAATCATTTCTTGAAGGATATTATTATACATTCTCACTAAATAATGAAGAGTACTTCGTGGACACAAAAATCATTTTTTTCTTAATTAATTACGAATGGCTAGTCTAACAAAAATAATTTGCATGCTTTGATTCCTGTTATAATTCAATGGAACAAATCAATGAATGCAAATATGTTTTCGACAAAAATATTTTTCCCTCGATCAAAACACTGAAAAAAAACAATTTTTGTTATTCAAAATATTAATAAAAACAATTTTTACTATCAAAAACTTTTTGGCAAACAGTATAAAAAAGAAATTGCAACATGAAAATGTGGTGGTATAGTGATTACAAAATATGAACAACTGTAGATATAAATTTTTGTGAATATTCACACAGTCCTGACTTATTCATTGAACCATTTCCTTTTCATTAGTTAGCAGGAAAAAAGGATCAATCTTTACTTCCAAATTTTGACTATTCAATGTTCTGTCTTTGAAATTACAATTTGAAGGGAGGAAGTGGAACATATTAGTACGAAATTCAATAGTTTGATTTCCATTGTCATTGATGGAACAACTGAATTTCTTTTGATATCATTCAACTAAAAAGTCAGGAAAACATTTTAAGCAATTTATTTCTAGAATAAAGAATATTATTCAATTTTAATTTTAACAACAATAGGAAAACACCCGCTGATAGTGCAGGGCAAAGAATACCAAAAAGGATGATTGGTGATGATGAATAATAAATAACCTAAGGAATTAAAACCTTAAACTCATCTTCATTAAAATTATTACTTTGGTAAAGTGACTCTCATTAAAAATTTTCTAATTTAAATATGGAACAAAGATTTTTGGCTAAACTTGTCAAAAGAAGCAATAATTTAAAAAGCGATTTAAAAGAAAAAATTAGTAGAAAAATGATGAAAATAGGTGCTGAATTAACTCAATAAATTCACCAATTTCCCATGAAATTTGATAAGCCTCTTATAAAAGAATTTGTTTTCATAATGATTTTTTGGGGTGCTGACAAAATGTGCACTATGTACTTTGATCATCGATACGCTACAAAGCTTCCGATAAATTTGTTCATTTTGCATATCAGTCATTCAATACTGAGAAAAAAAATTGCAATAGTCAACAAAAACTTAAAATATGCTCTAATTGGTCAATCAGCTATTAAATTTCAGCTAATGAATAACTTATCCTTTACAGAGATTTCAATCAAGAAAAGTCTTATTCTATGCAGTCTTGGTAACATATATAAAACATACAACGGTAAACACTCACTGTTCATTCGCTGTAGCTTTAACTTCTCTTTTCGCGCTTTCCACAAGTTGAAGTAGTGATGAGAAAAATAGTACTCTTTATTAAATTAGAAATTTCGCTTAGCAATTCAGTTATGGAAATAGTATTCAAGTCGTGTTTACTTTCACAGCCACTTCATTTCATATTTATTTCGAAATTATTTGCAAGTCCATCTTTCTCCTTCCACGTTGTTTTTTCTGATGTCTTCCTTCACTTTATCATTTTCGCTTTTACCGACATTCTAACGACGCCACTGCATGAACAATCATTGTCACCTATCTTCAAATGGGAAAGGGCACTTATTCGTCGTGTAATCAGTTGGTAAATTCAATCTAATCTCTTCTGCTATCCCGAAATCATCCAAGTTTGATTCCAGGCGAAGACAATCTGAACGGAAAACATAAAACTATTCATGGAACTCTTTAAAAATAATGTGTGGTGGAGGGATCTTTTTTCATTGAAGAAATCATACCCACATAATTTTTAGGAGTATTTAACAAAAGTGTTCCAGACGACTTTTGGGAGGAAATCGATTTTTATGTTGATAAGATTTACAATCTAAAGATGGATAAGAATGAATTAGATTAAAAGATCTTAGTGAGTATTTCTAGAAGTCTAAAAATCACAGCATTAAACGTTCTGAAAAGTAAGCCAAGAAGATTGGGTTGAATTACATTCTGGCTTTGCATATGCTTTTAAGGATTTGGAATGACTGAAATTAAATTTTCGAGTCAGGTGGAATTTCTCGATAACTCTCTTCAGAGCTAAAATATGGCAATAATTGGCAGTTTGGGGTAGATATTCGGAACTAGTAGTGACATAAATTCTATGTTATAATTATTCATCATCAGGAGGAAAGTGTAATAACTATTTTTACTGTATTTTTAAAATTATTCATAACTTTGTCTTTAATAAGAGTGAGCTAAAATTAATTAATTGTTTCCTTCTTAAAAATTAATTACACCAATTCTTGGTTTTAATATATCGCTAGCATACTTTTTTTATCCGTTATGCTGATAGCTTTTCATCTAACTTACATTTTTTTATCAGAACCAAAATTTTCCTATCCATAACGACAGTTTTTGTATTAACATATTGAAATGTTAAATAAAGTTCAGCAATTTTTGGAAGACTACAACTTAAATACTTCCAGCGAAGTGTTTATTATTGAATTTTCGTTCATTATTTACCACTATCATCAGCAACATAGTTTTCAGAAGCAGAGCAAGTAGAACAAAAGTTAAACATCTTCGTCGAGACTAAAACATCGATCTGAAAACAGGTTTTCTCATCCAGAAATTTGTTCGTCAATCTGTGCTTCGATAATGAAGCAGTCCTCCATCTTCTAATATCAGTCAGTGTGATGCAACATATCGATGTCAACGACCATCAAACTTTTAGTATGCGTATAAAGATGCTGAAAATTTTCTTGGAGTTTCATGAGCGAAAGTTTGTCACTTAAAACTCAACGTCTGTTTCATTCCACAAATCTCCTACCAAAAATGACCCGTTTGAAGTACATATTCAATGTCTATGCTTCGTTATTTCAAGCAAACAAGACGTTATACTTATTGAAAGTTTGAGAATAGGTTAAATTATGAATAGTTATTGACATTGCGCGCAAAAGTTAGAAAGAGATAAATGTGTGCAAATTCTGTTGAAATACAAAACGAATAAATTTCCTGATACTTCAGTGACTTGAAGTCGATTTGTTTAAAGCATTCCAACTAAAATTAACAAAGAAGTACTCTTTCGGAGAAAAAATTTCAATTGGAATTATCTTTATTTGTTACGCATTACGCATACTACGTTCTCTTTTTTGACTTGAATATTAAACTGAAGTCTATATTTACGATATTGTTTTAAAGATTAACGAATCAATTAGAAATTATGAATCTTCTAGTTAAAAGATTATGGACAGAAGTCGTAAAGTTGAAATTCGCTTCATATTTTCCCCAATTTACATATATTAACGATTTTTCTCCTTTTTGGAACAACTGATATACGATTTCACGCGTTATTTCTTAAATTTCTTGGAATTACTTTATTAAATTTCAAAATTCGAAAGAATTTGATGATAAATAATTCTCTGAAAATAATACCACTGGTAGTCATCGAAAAAATTGCTAATTTAACTTTTCGATATGTTTGTTCAGGAAGTTCGTTAAGGATGAACGGAATTTATTATTGGCTATAAGAGTAGTAAGAAAAACACCGAAAAAGGCAAAACATTGCAGAATTTGTAAGCAGTTTGGTTCTCGCCACGAGATTGCTTAATTCTGTTTGATTGCTTACACTTTACTGAATTAGTTTATCCTTTAGTCAAGATGACATGAAGCGATCAGCCCTGTAATTGACCTCTGCTAGTCTCTGAACTAACCGTGCTGTCACAAACATCATAAATATATAGTGAGCAACAAAGTTATGAACCATAGGAAATAGTTCTGCCTTCATCTACCCTTTGTTTGATAAAATCTACCCTAATAACATGAGTGACATAAACATAAATTTTTTATTTTAAATTTTATTTTTGATGTTTTTCACATATAGATTTGTGTCATCAGTATTGTTCTATGGACCTTTTCTATAAATCAAAAATCCACTTGAAAATCATAAATTTTATCAAAAACAATGTAAGTTAAATTAAAAACAATCAGTGATAAGTTAAATTAAAAATTATCGAGAAAATAATACATCAAGCACACGCTAAAATCTATAATTAGTTTATGAATAAATTTTGACGCATGCTTCCTTCATAAATGATTTGTTCTTTTGAAAATAGAACCTCTTTTGAGCCAACCTGCCTGAAATTGTCTATATTCACTTACTTTATTGGTTATATTTATGTAGTGGTTGTATTTTATAAGGTTACTTCATAATCTAGCTGATTAATCTAATTTTAGTATAAAAGTTTAGAAATGCTTGCATTTGCTATCAATATTGGTTCCAGGCACCATTTCACAATACCTGTAGCAATGAGTTTTTTAAAAAATAAAAGATTGTTCCCGAAATTGTTGTATAGATGAAATAAGAATTTATGAACGAAGTAAAACTAACAGTCATTAGACGAAATCTATGTCAGTAAAGGCAAATCTTCTACAAACCATAGGATTTTGCGAATTTATTTGCAGCTAAGAAGGTCGTCATTCTAATTTAATATAAATCAATGAGATTCAAATTCATTTACGATAGTCTTAACTTCAAACGATATAATTAAAATTGTTGCGCCATTTGATCGGTCAGTTATTGCAAAAAGCTCTTTCTTGCTTTCTATGAAGTTTGGATAGATATAAATTAAAAATTTCTGCTCTTAACTGTCAGTAAGATATAGAATTCCAATTACTATTTCAAGCATTTTTCCCTAAACCACTATTGCATTATTTGCTTGAATTTTTGCTGTATTTGATATTTGTTTCAGACTGTGATCTAAATACTAATACTAAATATTCATTTAAAACTTTATTGCTGATCAGTCCAGAAACACTTTTGAAATTTAATGGGAATCAGTAATTACTTTTCTGATATTACTGGACAATTTAAAACTACTTATTGTTGATCTAGATGATAATTATGGAAAACTTATTCAGCAGTAGGATTTATTTTGTTGTTTGAAGGAAATCTGTTAAAAATGTTCCTGTTGTTGTTCGAGGATTTTATTTTAGATTTTAATTATTTAAATTTTCCAGTTTCAATCCAAGTTAAAACAATAACAGCAATTTGCTGATAGATAATTTATATTTAAGATATATTTAAGGTGAAAAAAAAATTTCTTTAGCGGTTTGTTTTTTGCAGCTTCTTTTTCAATATCTATTCCGATAATACCAAGAAAGTGAAATTTTTGATTAATACAATTAAAAATTTACTAATGATATCAGTTGCAGACAGTTTGTCTAATGCGTTCAACCATTTTATGCTCTTTTTAAAGTGCAATGGGTTCAAATTTCATCTTATCATTTAAAATGCTCAAATAAGTCCATTAAATAAACCCATCTGAAAGATTTCTTTGTTGACAAAATAAATTTCAACTGGTTTTTACATATACATAAAAGGAGCCACAAGGAAATGTCAAACGGCGCTGCTCACAATGGGACTGTAACGGTAGTAGTTGTTCAGTCGTGTTTATTTTAGTTTTAGATGGCATTTACTGAGTGACATTTACTTCACATTAAATTTGTTTCACAACTTTTTCTTAAATTCCTTCAATATTTGAAACAAATCTGCTCGTATTTTCACTGCAGGAAAGTAGGTCACCTGTGCACCTAAGGAAATGAAGCATACTGTTCATTAATTAATCTTCCAGGGAATTAAATCGGCAGTAAAATCCTACCTTATACTAAAATACTTCGTGGCAAGTATTTTAAACCAAATTTCATATATCTATATATGTTTTGAAATTCAAAATTTAAATTTTATAAAGAGCAGCAAGTAAGAAAAATAATTAATTGCAAATTAGCGAATGCATTTATGGAAATGTACTGTATACTTTTTGAGTCAAATATTCTTATAAATGCAGCTCAAAAATTTATTATAGTCTAGGTAAACAGGAAAATGAAATGAGACATGGCCATGTAAAATAAGTATCCAATATCTTTTTTTTTTCTCTCTTTTTTTTGAATTGAATAAGAATTTGGCGTTAATTTTTTTTTTTCTAGTGAGAAAAAGTTCATCGCCGACTTTGAAAATGCTACTTAAATAACAACGCGGTCATTTATCACGTAAAATTCATATAACTAACATTGTAATTTAACTTTGCGTTTTTTTTTTCTTTTAAATTAATTATCTTTAATTGCTATTCTACATATTTGCGTTTGGCAGTCCTTTTCACTAAAACATTTAAGCTTTACAAAATAACTTTGCAGTTTCTACTCTCTTTAACAATTCGAACTGATTTTTTTTAATATTTCGCTTATAAAAACTCTTTTGTTACTGCAAGTTAAAAGAACTTTTTGTTTTCCCTAAGAATCTTTAGATCTTAAAAAAGTCTTCATATTGTTGTTTGAACATATTACTACTGTATACCTATTTAGAAAGGTAATTTTCAGGCTTAGGAGGCATTATATCTGCAAAACTTTTTACCAAATGTTTTGCTCAAGTGATACAAAATACATCGGAAATTATGAAGGTTTGTTATTGAACTAATTAGAAGAATAAATTAATCTTAGTGGTTGCTTCATAAACTTTCTGGAATTTTTGATACGAATATATCAAAATTTGTAAGCATGAATAGTATGCAGTAGTGACTGATACGTTTCACTATAGAAGATATTTGATTAAATTATTGGAATATAAGACTGATAGACGAATTGAGACTGATTAATTTATGCATGCTTGGAGGAATCAATGGGCAGCTTGTCCAAAATTCATTTATTTAACTAATTTCTTTCTCCACTCATATTTACTGGAAGATATCTTATCAGCAGAAATTGACTTTTTTTTTTGATTGGTTATCAATTCTCGTAGTGCACTTCACATATCAAACAAGTATCACTAGTGGATTTTTTTTTTTGATTGCGAATTTTTTCATCGACAGAAGTTTTAAGAAGGTATGCTATGATAAGGTAATTTGTAAGGATTAAATATAAGCTTAATGTCATGATGATAGAAGCGTCTGAAAGTGATCAAGAAACAAGCAGTGATGCAAAAATACTAAGAACAAAGGAAAACTGGAAAATAATCAAAGATTGAGTAAACAGTATGGCTACTAGGAATTTAATTCATTAAATGAACATGAGTTTAATGAAATCGACGATGAGAAATCTTGACCATAATTGAATAATGCACTATCTGCGTAGTAGAAGCAGCAAATGAATGCTCTCTCATTGATACTGTTTGTAAAAGGGGAGTTTAGAAGAATTTTTCCAACTAATTAATTGATTAAATAAAATAATAATCAAAAAGGAATGCAGAATAGAAAATATGATTCAAGTTTCCTACAATAATATCTTTCACTTTTGTTTTACCCAAAAATGACTACTGACTTGTTCTCATTTGCCCACAGCAGTACTTCTGTCATACTAAATTAAAAATCTTACCACTTTCTTCATTTCACAAAGTGCCGCCACTTCTAAAATCACTCCATCCTTCTTTCACTGTGCAAATTATTATAAAATATCAAAATATTCTTTATTATTCGACTAATGTTTTCAACAATGTTTTTATTAGATTTCTCCGTCTAATCTATTTGTTTCTAATGAGGATTAACCATTTTTTTGACCATCTGGTTGCAAATTTCAAAATCCCTCTATGATTTACGGGAATTCCCTAAATCAGCTGATTTCTATTAGCTCAGTTTCATTTTTATGAAGTTTTTTTTATTAAAGAGCTTAAAAAAAAAATCTTCTGAAACAAATCAATTTTTATTACGATCTCTCCTGAATGTATGGCAAATTGATCTATAGAAATTTTAGCTATTCAAGGATTTGCTTTGCTCAAGTTTTCGTTTTTTTATGAGCCTAGCATCAAGGAGTTGAAGGATGCGAGCAGAGCTCTTTTCATAAATACTTTTATCATCAATACCAGCATAACCTGAAAGTAGAACTCACAAAACTTTCCCGTTGCAAAACTTTATCACAAAAAATCAAAGAAATCGCTGAATAAGAATGCTACAGGTATGGCTTCTAATTGAAGAAATTTATTAGCCTATTACTATGAAGATCAGTATCTTAATTTTATTAGAAATCCAATTAGCTAGGACAGCAAAAAGTTATGTATTAATGGAAAGAAGAAACAATTGTTCCGGTCCCTTTGCACTTCCATTCCCATTTTGGTCTCTGCTTCCGCTTACTTTTAGTGCGCAATGCTATAGGAATTTTATAATTTCACGACTGAAAGTTATCAAAATATTTTTAAAGAAAACTCCAAATATTCGTTCTATGCATAAATTTCACTCAAAAAATGCGATTTTTTGCGATTTTTTTTTCAGGGAGAAGCTGAAATTTCCAAATTATTTCATTGCTCTTTTATCTGCTGCGAACATTTAAATTTGTGTTGCAAAATAAGGCCGTAGTAGCGCGATGAAGGAAGGAACGACGATGTCGAAAATTTAAAGTTGAACAGAAGTGGAAGTACATTACTTATGTTCGGTACTGACATGTTCCAAGTGCTCTTCTGTTTGTTACACTGTTCACTCTTTTCTTTATTTCATTATTCCAACAAAATGTCCCCACCTTTGTGTCATTGTAGCTTCTCACTTAATAAAACTGACAGTATTTCAGCTAGCATCATTGAACTTATCATTGTAAGCCTCAAACATTTCAAATGATATTAGTGCTTTTCAGCCCTCGCTAGAATAATTAAGTCTTTGCATAACACTGCAACTTATTAATATTCGTCGGACCTTATCATCATTTCTGAAGCGATAGGTTCGTTTCTTTTCTCTGCAACTTCTCCCTCATCCATGAATAACGTTTTTGTAATTCTGCTCTCCTTTCTTTCATTGAATGTCATTATTAATCAACTGAACAAACTCAAGGTCTTAAGTGATAATATATAATCTGACGAGTAACCATTTGGTTCATGGATATTCTATTAGTCCTTGTAGTCTGATAATGTGATCACTTCACGTTCCATTTTATTGTTTATATATTAATTTAAATCTTAAGTAAATTATATCAGAAATATATTTGCCGGAAAAGAAAATGAAAACTGGGTTAATGATTTTTCACTGTGCATCGAGCCACGCAAAAACTCTTTCTTCTGCAAAAATTTCCAGTTAGATGCAACGAAATAATAATTTCATATTGTACTGCTTGGTGATAGCGATACTAGTTTCTAAAACCATCTTTAAAAATTTACTGTAATCTGGTTTATCTTTCCTTGCTTTACTGTAATTTAACTTTAAGCTTATCAACAACTTTCAGTAGATTCTTTTTTGTAGCCTCTGCAGAATTCTTGAGTTTTAATGAATATCTTCCGGCCATTCTGTCCTCTTACGTGTATCATATGTCATGGGATCACTAATCTTCAAGGAAAAAGATTGAAAGACGCTTGCATGTTATACATTCGAAGGAAAAATGTGCTGTTTTGAAGCTAGATGTATTGGAATCTTTTGAAGACATCAGTCAATTGCAAGTTTGATTGCAACTTTCGATTGCAGATTCCTAGCAAATATGTTGATCTCCTTACCATCTTATTACTATCAATTTTCATCCAGTTTCAAGATACGAACATCAAATTGTTCAGTTATTAATAGTCTGAAACACTTCATGATGAGCATTTTGTATTTTAGCTACTCAGAATACTTTTCTAACAAGACTACCCAGAGTTGCTTACTGTTTTGTTGCTGTAAAAGATCAAGTCAAAACTCATATTTGCACAGCCAATCAGATGTTTCAAAAGTGAGCCCTACTACTGCTTCGATTTTCAATTTAAACAGTTCCAACATAGACTTTGGAATCATTGTGGTTATATTCTGTTGGAAATTTACCAATACTATTGTCTATTGTAATTAGCATATTTCGCACTTTTTTCATTTTACTGGGAAAATCAAACTCAATTCTTTTATGCAAAGGAGACTACATGCAAATTAGGACTATGATGGTACAAAAGTTGAGCGACTCAAAAACTCGATCAGTTGTCAATCCGCTGATACCGGAACCGGCTGATCCTCCAGGTTCGTGTGCTATCTATGTTGTTGCGTTTCTAATTTATCAGTATAGCCCTTCAAGTAGTACTTTTGCGAGGGCTTCAGGCCAATTTGATTATTCAATTTCTTCATTTTTTGATTATTTCATTCATATTTTCAAGGCCGATAGTTAGTCTCACTTGAGTTCGAGTTATTTTCTTTGATTTGAGTTGTTTTAGTACTTATTTTACTGAGCAATCTTTGAGCTCCACGTCATTTTACACTTGGTCAAAGTTCCACAAAACAATTTCTATTAGTTGGCTTATGAAATGTACACAGCTGAAATCAACAATTCCAATTGTTTATTGCAAACATAATTTAATTTACAAAGTTTAAAATTGCGAAAATTATAGTGAAGAGGAGAAAGGATTCGTTTAGATCCTTTCAGTATTGCCTGTTTGGTTATTAGAATTCAAGTAGTTTTTATTTCAGTGCAACTGCTTATAGCATTTTACGAATAACGAATAATCTCAATGGCTGAATGTTCCGCGGAATGATAATTTTAGGTGTTTTGGATTTTGTTGGTGCAAAAGGATTTTTTCATAAAATTGATAAATAGCAAACATTAGTAATCATAAATTTCAATTTTCAATTTTTTTAAATTTTTTTTTGATGTAAAAGGCAGTTGCATCAATTTCCATTACTTTTTTTTTAGCCATTATTTGACGTTGCACTTTGTGATTCTACGTCATATACAAGTGCAATGTGAAAAGTATCATACCTATTTTTGCATGAAATTTCCATCAGGAAGGGAGAGTTTAGCGAGCAACTTCGAAAGTTTCTCGAAGAGATCTGAAAATTTCCCTTTATTTTTACAGTTTCCTCCCTTGATAATGGACAAGTGATATTTATGATACTAAAGTTATGCTTTATAAAAAGAAATTTCCATGTCGCTTTTTACAAAAATATACAATTTTCATGTGGAGTTAATTATTATTAAATCACAAATAGAAGAAAATTTTCACGTTGAAATCAAATGTGCCACCAGTCTACTAATTAAGGAATAATGCTTTAAGAATGGATTTCAAAAATGAGTGGGGAGCTATGAAAAGTTATCCAAATCAGCTGATATTGTTAAATCAGTCAAGACCCGATATTGTGTGTCTTTCTCTTTTTTTTTTAGATTTTACTCAAAAACGTTTTTTTTTTTTTTTGCCAATTCTACAAAAAATAAAGCAATAGAATGAGGTATTTTTTAAACTTTTGGCAAATATTTTTGAGAATTAAGAATATTGAAAACGGATTGGTTAAAAAAAATATTACGGTTTCTACAGGTAACAAAGATTCTTCTTGTTTGTTGGAAAACTTCCAAATGCTTCTTTTTTACTACGAAAGAATTACAATTGTTTCTATCCAACTTGGAGTATTGAAAGGATTTTTATATATGATACATTCTCTCAGGAGACTTCTACCAAAAGACGATTCTCTCAGAACTCCCTCTAATTCATTACTTGAAGGCATTTCGGTTAAAATCAGTCTATACATAATGAAGGTATTATTTTCTTCTTTCATATTAAAAAGAGGAAATTTTGGAGGGTTTAAGAGAATTTGAAGTACCTGCTGATTTTAAGAAGAGTTCAGTGCTGTCTCCTCCTCTTCTCGAAGCACTTTCTGAGATATCTTCCTCAAGAGCTTTATGATTGGAAAAATATTTCTACCTGTAGACTAACAAAAATCTAGCAGTATCAGTATTGGGTTGTTTAGAAGAATGACATTGCAATCTTCTTCTAGAAGTTAATCGAATGGACAATTGAAATAAATGAAAATTCAAGAAATAAAAAAATTGTGCGGGAAGTTTGATTAGAGAAACAATTTAAAGCACCACAGGCTTTTCCTTACTTGTCGCATCTCAGATTTAGCTCACATCATCACTCCGGCAATAAACTATCCTACATATTATTCTGACAGTTCTTATTTTTAAATTATATAAGCAGGGTATTTTTATGTTAGTACTTCATTAGTTTTAAAGACTGCTCCTTGCTCGCATACCTGTCTGATTTTATCATTTGGCAAAGTGTTTTGTAAACGGTAGAAGGCACTCTCACAATATTTTTGTTATCAATTTTTGAAATTATGAAAAGATAGATAAAACAAAAGCTCCATGTTGACATCATTAGGGACAAAACAATTTTTTTTTCCAAATTTTTAAACATTCCAGTTTCGATTTGAAATATTAACGCTGTAAACAGTTTCCTTTCCAACCTAATAATACGACTTTAAGCAACTTTTTTTGGTTGTTCTAATTTTATTTCTTTTGGAAAATATTTACAGGAATGAACTATTTGCAATTTATCCCAAAAATTTATATTTAATGACAAAATCAGACAACAACCTACGAGCGACTAGAAATAGGATAAGTCCAAATTAGTTAATTAGAATGAAAATGCTCTAAATAAATTGATAAAATTAGAAAGCTATACTCTTTAACCATCCCGAAAAACAAATATCCGCCGTAACAATGTGAAGAATTGTTATTGTCTGAAACAAAGGAACCATAAAAAATTTCAGAATAATTCGTTCAAACCGATTTAAGTTGCTCTACTCTCTGAATATACCTCTGAATTTTTTAAAATCACTGATTTCAAGTTCAGGGAAGCTCACTGGCCGTGATTTTATGAAGAAATTCTTGCTATTGAATGATATTTCTCTTATTGCCTTTTAATTTCTGGATTTTTAGGCATGGATTGCTTTGCAGACGATCGTGAAGCGCTGAATGATTTTGCGAAGTATTTTAATAATGCACACCTAAGTGATGTCGCGCTTTTAGTCGGGGATGAAATGTAAGTTATGGCTTACGTTATGGAAACATTTTTGTAAGTTTAAAAAGCAAAAATTCCATCTTCAAAAGTTAAAAAATACATTTCATTGATATCATATCACTAAGAAATATTTTAAGGGTTTTTTGATGCATACTTTTAATTCAGTTTTTAGTTACGCAGCACATCGAATAATATTGACAAAAAGCAGCGAAGTATTCGATCAAATGCTAAGCAAAAAATGGAATGGAGACAAAAAGGTCTCGAGAATTTTGCTTTTTATTCGAACTAATGAAATTAACCACTACAGACAACCTTACCAGTAGGCAGAATCCATTTAACGTCTAGCTGATACTCAAACAAATTTCGATTATCGATTAGTACCATCAAGCTTCAACAAGAACCATCACTTCAGGAACTAGAACTTGTGGAAGATCCACCTTGTCAGCGAGTATTTGCTTCATTTCTACGCTTTCTTTATTGCAATCATGTGCTTTTACATCCCGAAAATGCATTACCAATCCTAATTTTAGCCGACAAGTATAATGTTAACAGTTTAAAAAAGGTGGTATTTTCACTTTTTCTTTCTTTTCAATTAGATTAAATTAATATTTTAGTTGTTTTCTGCTTTTTTTGTTTATCCACCTTTGTTTTTTTTTTTTTTTTAAATTTACACTTTTGCTTTTCTTAACTACAAAGATGGGATGGTTGTAAACAATTTAGTTTCTTAGTATCTTATCAGCTACCAATGTTTTCTGCAAACAATCAAAGCGATCGTGAATACTGATAGACGATAGTTAATTAAAATCATCAGATCTATAATTATCAGTAGCTTATTCGATTTATTGAAATTCTCATAAATAATCACTTTATACATAGGGAAAACTAATATCATTACAAATCACTTTTATCAAACGAATTTCACTTGTCTTTTTTTAAATCTGAAAAAAGCACCAGAAGTTAGCTTACTACCTTTTTGATGATTGCTTCCTTTATATCATTATTTAATTGTTCCTCTTCCCAGGTATCATTTTTTGTTACTCATTATAGAGTTACTTACCTTCTTCGGTCGTTCAGTAATAAGATGACAGTTAATTACTTACATTTCGGATTTTTTAAAATTCGGAATTTGATAAATGATAGTTTAGGTGTGCATTGATTATGCTGTAAATAATATATTACCGGAACTGTCAACCAGAGAATTATTCCATGTGTGGTTCTCCTATGCTACAAAAGCATTCCATCAGGTACATGTAATATTATTCTCGAAATTTTTTTAAATAAAGGCAATTTATTATTTAGCCGTTGATAAGTGCATGCATCAAAATGTTAGCGCGGCATTTCGAAGAAATGATAATAAGCGAGGAATGGGAAAAGGAATGGTTATCAGTTGATCGCGACCAGCTTATCGAACTACTCAAATCCAACGATCTTGTTTTGCCAAGTAATTTTCATTATAAGAGAGCATAAACTGGCAGTAATTTTGATATTTTTCTTAGAAAAAAATGCCCGAAATTTTAGTAAATCTATGGCAAATTCAATTATAGAAACATAAACTAATGGAATATTTTTAGGATGAAAATAGATAGCCACATAATGCTTTGTTTTGTCTTATAAGAAAAGAAGGATATATATTGTTTTGCTTGCCTAAGCTGAAATAGTCGTGTCATTCATGGATCCCAACTTTATCACTTATCAATTCATAATTCAGATGAATTCCGTTTGTGGGAGGCTGTACAGCGATGGTTGATGGCATCATCTCACCCCGAAAGACGTGGAAACACTGCATCACCCCTTCTGGCTTCCATTATTCCATTCATAAAGTTCGTTTTTATGTCTAGAAAGACCATCGATGTTATCAATTTAGCCAAAGTTGATTTAAATTTAGCACACTGAGTTAAGCAAAAGCTAAACAAGAAAAGTATGTGATAGTTTAAAAATTAAATTCAAGAAATGAAATATGCAAATACAAAGAATTTTATAAATGACTGGCAATTTACTGAGAAGGGAAGGTGAGTGGTAGTGGAAATTTGATTCTCTAAGATGGAATCTAATCCAATACTGTGATGATTATTTAACATGTGAGGACGATTTATCAATGAACATTTCACAAGAACGCTTTTTCTTTCCCGGAGTTTTTTTGACTTTTGCTTGCAATTGAATTTCGAAAGAAAGAACTTTTTCTTTTAGATTTCCATTCATGACAGCAGATGAATTAACAATGGTCGAGAGATCACCGCTCGTTGAAGCATATCCAAAATTGTTCCATCCACAAATTTTGCTTGCTTATAAATTTCAAGCTCTT
The DNA here is from genome assembly GCA_003012265.1 of Setaria equina. Taxonomy (NCBI): domain Eukaryota; kingdom Metazoa; phylum Nematoda; class Chromadorea; order Rhabditida; family Setariidae; genus Setaria; species Setaria equina. The sequence continues at coordinate 23,266 of PQVD01000329.1, forward strand.
CCGTTGGCAAGCAGAGTTGGTTGCAAGTGAGACGGCTAATTAAATTTTTCTGTTTTTTTTTAAATTTCTTTTTGAAGCAGTCTTTCCTATCAGTTCAAGAATAGAAGATTAGTGAGATACAAATGGGAAAGACCTGACATGTGGAAGACAAAGGAGGTGGAGGAGAAATCGTTTAAAATCGCTTTTAATATTTAAAAAGTATAGTTTTTTCTATTTAACAAAAAAACTTTCTAGTTTGCTTGGTCTTGATTGTTTCATTTTTCCACATTTTGTCGCCTTGTTTAATTAATTGGAGCAACTTTACAAACAGTTTTATTTCTTGTTCTTTCTATGAAATGCAATAAATACTGGCTTAATTCAGTGATTTCCAGAGAATTCACTGGACCACAGTTTATTCTACGAAATTATACAGATGTAAGATGGGATAGACGAATTACGGTTCCAGCTGACGAATTGCGACGTGAAAATGGTTATGATAGAAGCATTGATCAATCTTATAATGTTAGTTTGATGAGCTGTGAAGAATTTCCAACGTATCAGTTAGCTTTTCAATTGGACTAATTCAAGACAATCACTCCAAGAACTACTGATGGCTGAAAAAAATGAGTCCATAAATTTTTTACGCTATCTTTTCATTTTATTAAAAGGTTATCATTTATTAATCTGTTTGATCCACCACTGTAATACTTGCAGATAACGACTCGTTCGTCCACTTTTCCATTGCAAGCGTGGAACTGGAAGCTGAAATTAGCTAATCAGCTGGTACCAAATTCATACGAAGAATTAAGAATGTTTTTAGTCTCAGACGATATAGATCAGCCACGCTCTATTGAATATCTCATACAAATTGTCGATGAACGAAAAGTGGTACGATCGTTTTCATCCAAAAAGAATTTTACGAAGACAAGGTTTGTTCAGTAGAAATATTCGAAGATATTCAGCTTCTTTCCTTCTCTTCTGACACCATCTTAATACACCCTAAACAAATTATGTGCCTGAAAAGGCTTGATTTCAACGTTTTCATCGAATCTTCCACTCAGATTGTTGCTTCCTTTAATGTTGGCGAATTTATACTCTTCTTTGGTCCATAATTTAATTTATTTCAGATACAGTGCTGATATTGAAATTGAGAAGAAGGTAGACCTCTCTGAACTTTATGTCGATAATTCTCCTTTGCTTGTGAACGGCGAACTTCATCTACAGATAACTTTGAGACCTATTGATTAAATTTCTTACCAACTAGAGATAAGTGAAAAGCAGGAAGGGACGATAGTATCATGGAAAGGGATTTACCCCGTGAAATTCTAATCAATAGAGAGAGTGGTGTAAGTATTTAGGGTTCACTTCTTGATTTTCTTTTACTAATAATTTTAATACCTCGAGCTAATAGGTATTTGTTTTGTTTTTAAAGTGTGAAAAAATATTGTCTTTCGTTTCTTTAAGATAACTTTTGGCTTTATTCTAAAAAAATTAAAGTTTATTATTTTAAAAGCTCTAGTCAGGAATTTATAGTTGTAGCCGTTTTCATTCGGAGAACCTCACGAATCAGAATTTTAAATGTTGAAAATATTTTCTCTGGAGTATTGAAGTATGAAATTATAAATTCGCAACAGAAACAATAATTTTTGTGCATATATAAAGAGAATGAAATGTTTTATGCATTTTGAACAAACAATTGAATTCGGGTCCAGAGAAACCTACAACCGGCGTCGAACTCGATGGATTTTCAATAAGAGTCTGCCATCTGGATCGTTTATACCTGATAAAATGCAACCGATTTGATGAAATGAGTTTTTGCTTTGTGTATTCTCTGTACAGCTCCCTTCATAGAGCCATGCACTTCTGCAATCTAATTCGAATTTAGTAAAGTTGCTAAAATGCTTACTTCTATCTAAATAGTTACAAATCCGGATGGTTGAAATATTAAAATATTCTGCTATTCTTGATATAAACTTCTCAATTCTACCTTTTTTTGTCAGCAAGCTTCCATACCAGAAGAGCATTTCGATCCACAGGAAATATTTGGTCATCCTCATTTAAGGTAAATAATTTTTCTATCCTTTGAAATGGCTTTTGAGGAGCGAGGGTAAAGTTAGGGTAGTCCACTTTTATCCGATGGACGGATTGCTGTTTGTCCTTTTCGAAAACCGTATAGTATATGTGAGCACCATTTGGATCCATCTATGAATCATTTGTGAAATAAATATCTTCTTCCTTCAGGAATATTATTTATTCTAACTTGATTTCAAAAAATGTACTTAACAAATTTGGAATAGAGAGTCAGGTTTTGCTTATTTCCAAAGCAAATCATAAGGTAAAGTAGCTAGTTAAATAGCAATCCCCCAGCATTTTCTCTGGTATTTTTTAATATCTTCTTTTTATTGTCCTTTAAAATGTCTGCCCCTTTAGTCGCTTTCTTTAAATATTTCCCCTAATACTTTATTACTTTGTATTTTATATCCAGTTCCTTATATGCACTCTATTCTTTTCAAACTTTGTAGAAAAATCATTCTTCATAAGAAAATTCCTTACAATTAGTTGGGAGAATTTGACACGAATTTGTTCAGAACGAATTTTCATAATACGTATTTCGCTATCGATATTCTTTATTTGTAACACATCATGTCCCTAAATATGTGCGTTCAGCAGAAAAATTTCAGCTAAGAAAGTACGGTAGAGTCTGTTATTTTAGATCTGATTCAATTCAGAAAATCTATTCTCTTCAGCTATTGTTTAAAAGATTTTAATCTTCCTTGGAATAAATCCTAAGTTAATTAATTATTTGCCTTCCAAATTATTCAGTGCATCTTACTGTCTTCAATGATTCATTATTATTTTGATAAACGAAATGCAATAAGCCTCTTCCCATATCAATAGTTGTGAAAATCCGAATATGTTCTGACGTGAAATAACCAATTTTGTCCCGATAGAAATAATGAAAATGAGTCGGCTGGTTTCTTAACGATTCTGCCAGAACCACTGTTAATTCTGTTGATAATGTAAATTAAGTGAAATTTGAAAAAATTCTGTTATTGAATTCTTTTAGCACCCGTTGACAAATGTTCATATATGCGTAATCTAAAACTTTTCTTCTCTATTTGTTACATTTATAAAAGACACTTCTTTGATGTTCAGGAGCATTATGATTTCGAATTATATATAAATGTAGTTATGAAAGTTAACTTGGATTCATCCATTTCATATCAAAAAAATTTTCCTAACTGTATCACGAATTCAGCGAATCAAAAAAATATTGAAATTTGAAATCTGGCTAGTAAAAACGAAGAAAAAATGCATTGAATTCTTTCAACAGTTTATTAACCTATCTAATGAAAAGAAAAATGGTTGAACGACAGATAGATCTTACGGTTTGTTCTGTTATCGAAATTAACGATAATGGTGACATTAAGATCGAAACTAATCAAAACAGGATGCATATTATTGAAAGAACACTGGATATCCTGTGCTTGCATTGATTTCATTACTGATGGCTCATGCATCGTTACATTACTTCAAAACGATTAATGAAACCATAATAAGATGCTTACTTTCTAATAGCGAAGTAGCATTGATATAATGCAGGAGAATAATTGAAGAAATCAGCTGGACTAAAAACTATTCGGAAAAATTCCTTACTCAAAAAGAAAATTATCAGAAATGATTCTGGTCAATCCACAGTGAATTCTGACCATTACCTCTGATTGTAATAATGTAGGTCATTTAAACTTTTTACAGCGGCAACCATATCGTCAGTCCGAAAATCGGATGCAATTTTTGTCATTACCGAAACACACGAATCCGCATAACCCACAGCCAAATAATATTCGTAATCCTTGTGATTCAAATATTCTAATAACAGTGATACATCGCATCGTGGTGGCATACCCTACATAAGGTTCGAGAATTGAGCCATAGCTTATTTCCATCATTTTGGTCATTTGTAAGGCCTAGAGTGTCTCTTGATCGTTAAAGACTCAAACCAAGTTTAAGCGTAAGGTTCTTCGGGATATTTCACTCTTATAACGAAAATAAAATAGCTGGAAATTTAAAAACCTCGAGCAAGCAAAGACTGATGAGCCAAAATATCTGGTTGATAAGGTGACCTCTAGTCATTGGAACAGATTAACAAAGTGTAGAAATAGGGATGACATTTGGCATAAAATGGCGACTAGAAGCAAATAATTATGCAAAACATGTAATGCAAAAAAAAGAAAAGCATTTTTTTTTTCGTTATTTTGATAGCTAATTGCCTTGAAACTTTTCTAATTACCGAAATGATAAGCAGTTGAAAGGTAACCTTAAATTCCGGTTTACATAGGATTAGTTACAACGATTTTTTACACGTGCTTGTTACGATTTACTGCTGCAAACTCATCAAGAGCCATGGAACTTGTTTACAGAGACTATTCCTTAAAAACTTCACCTTCTAAACTTTCCCATGCATTTCTTTTTCTTCACTCGTATTCTTTCTAACAGTTAATACAGGAAATGGTTTATTCCACATTGAAATTGTTAAACTGTCGTGTATGATATCATCATTCATGAGAGAACTGACATTGATATCAATTTTATCAGCTTTAAAAAAGTAATCGTAAGACTGTGAGTTCCAACGATGATTTTGTTGCTTAATACACCCGCCGTGAGGCAAAACTGGAAGTTAAAAACCGATGATAATATGCTTATGAAGCATGTAAGCCTTTTATTTCTTTTGTTTGATAACAAGGAGAAAAAAAAAGATAACTTCTACGTTTTAATTCTCTATTTTTCTCCACTTAATTATAATTCTGACTTAATATGTAATCCCTTCATAATGATTTGTCAGCGATTATTTAAACAGTAAACATAAATCACTTGAGATTATCTCTTATTTTAATGAAACCCTTTCGTAAACTCTCTAAAGTATTCTGGATGTCTGGACAAAGCTGTTTCAGTTTGGATGAATCCAAGGTGCAGTTTCCCTTCGTGGCGCACAGTTCGTGATATTTAGCACTCCTCGCATCTAGTAACTCGTAATGTTGTAAGTTCGGACAAACAATCTGAAATCCTTGTTTGTTCACTGTAAATATGAGAATCGTCTATGATTCCATAAAGATATTTGCATTATTTGATAACCTCCTTGTACAGATCCAATATCTGAGAAAAGCTGATCGGTTGCGGACTGACTAAATTCAAATTACCACCAACATGTCTTTCCATGAGATCAATCAATGCCGGTATACAGTCATCTAGAATTGTTATCGATACTGGAACGTCGAAAATTTCCCTTCAAAACGAGTAAACCTGTTTTTTGAAAAAAAATGACTTCAAATTTTGAGCTCAATAATTCCAATTTTGTAAGACTTCCAAAATATCGTCGCGAAGCTGGGAAACAACGACGCAAAAATAAAGAGAAGAGAAAAGGAGAAACTTCACAAGTATAACAAACGAAGTCTTACTTATATTTCAAAATCTTCGTCAAAAGATTTCTCTCATCATCCAAAGAGAAGTTCAATGGTAAAGTTATTCTAGCATTCAAGCATTCTTTGTTTCCACCTTGATACTGTTGCACCATACGATCAGTGACACCTTTCACAATCGAGTATGAATTTCCAAAGAATGTTGGCAAATCTAAAACCAGTCGCCAGGTAAAACTAAACTAAAAACTTGCTTCAATGTACAATTACACTTAAAATATTTTTCAAAAAAAAATATGGTAATAATACAAGTAATATTTATTTGAAGATCTCTTTCTACCTCCTGATAAACGTGACGTCCGTTATTCACCTCATTTTATTTCGGTACAATAGCTTAAAATAAAATTTGATTTAAGTAATACCGTCATCAGTAAACCTTTTGCCACCGATTGGATGCTCTTGATCATATGCGAACAAATATCCAGTTCCAACGTACGTAAAATGAAGACCTAATGTTTGACACATCTTTGCTAAAGTTATAACAGAATATAAATTATCCCGGATATTCTCGAAAGTTCGATCTGATCCTCCTGAAATATCTGAGACTGCACAGTTTAAATAATTTGAATTCTGGAAGAGAGAGTATTTTTAAATAAACGTCTCGGTAAGAAAAATGGAATAATGCTTACAAGAAGAATCTTACTCATTTTTCATGAAATTAATAGAAATTGCTGAAGTGAACTGAACCTTCCAGATATTCTATTGTTTTGAATTTACCACCATGCGTCCTCCCAATGCAACAAAGCACATGTGTACAATAAATGCTATTCAGTTCATTGAAAACCTGAAATGAATTCATTTACGCATAATTCTAAGTAAAGATTTTACGTAACTAATTTGTAACTCGTTCCTTATCAGGAGGTTATAAAAATCATTATACCTCCACATCACGATTCCTTCCAATTCGACAGTTAGCCAGTGTGAAAGGGATCTTCCGTTCAAGAAAAGTCTTACAACATTGTTGTCCAATCCAGCCTCTGCCACCATACACAACAACAACCATTTTTTGTTTCTTTCTCTTTGGGGTTATGGTTGATGCGACAACTTGACTAATGCCTAAAATTTAACTCCTCCATTTGAAATTCAAACGTTTTAAGGATGAATAACTACCTCAGAAAATAATCTTCGGAATATAGAACAAGAAGAATATGAAAAAATAACTAGTTTGAAATTTATAAAAACATTAGACTCATATGCACAGAATATCAATAAGTACTTATCAGAATGGACACTGTCATGGCAATATCAAGTGATAATTAAAAGATGTACTATGCTAAGACAATTTTTGTAGAATATTAAAAGAAAAGTTAAATCTTAGCAATTTATCAACAAAAAAAATTTTGGATAATGCTTTAATAAATGATATGCCTTAAAAATCACCTTCTGAAAGTGATATTTTTGGTGACCAATCAGTTTTCAAATTAATTTTGCTGTAATCAAGCAAGTAGCGTAAATCGTTGTATGGCCGGTCTGGTATATTAATAAATTCAACACGAGTTGGATTTCGTCCTAAGTGTCGGTCTACTTCTGCTTGTATTATGTTCGCAAGATCGATCACTACAAAAAAAAAGAATAATAAGATTAATTAGAGGTATTGAAATTAAAATATCCTTGTAGAAAAACAAAATACAAGCGCTACTCAACTGATACATGACAGCACTTAAAACAAAAAATTATTAGAAAGGGTTAAATTAAAATACCATTCATTTCAAAATAAGTTCCGATGTTGTAAATTTCACGAAGTGTTCCATATTCGACAGCATGTCGTATTCCTTCAGCAGCATCGTCCACATATAACCATGAACGCAATTGTGCGCCATCACCTTGCACAGTAAATTTTTCCATATTTCTAGCTAACTGAATGAAGCGAGGAACTACCTGAAATAGACCTTAGTCATTAGTTTTGAATAACGCACATTTTTGTTGCTAATTTAACGGTTACTTACAAAAATTTCTACTTAAGGATCAGATTTTATTGAAATATAATCCGAAAATTTATTTGTTTACTGTTATTCTATAAAACCTTGACATCCCACTGATTAGGTCCATAGATATTGTTGATTCGTAAAATAACGATTGGCATTGCAAAGGACTCACAACACATATGGATATATGATTCGCAAGCTGCCTGAAAACTTTAAAAAGAGTATATACTATTCCAGAAATTCTTCCATCAGCAGTGGAAGACATTTTTTATTTTAATTTTATTTTATTTTGGTCACCTTTGTGGCTGCATAAGGATTTCCGGGTAAAAGGAGCGCTTCCTCGTTTTTCCCTTTTTCATCCGGTGCCAAATCAGAATCACCGTATACCTGTGGAAAAATTTAAAGAAAATAAATTTCAATCAAATGAAATTCTTCGAAAACTGAAATAAAAGTAAACTATTTAATTAATTACATTCCACTGATTTGATATCCGAAAAAACTGACTGTTTCAAAATAAATTAGAAACTTTTTTCAACTTAAGTGCTTGAATTCAGTATAAATTTTAACTCTACAATGCGAAAATTTACATTCAATATAAAAAATTGAAAGAGGAAAATTTTTCAGGAACTAAACCTCATCAGTACTGATATGTATAAATCTTTCGACTTTCTCGTAGGACCGAATGCTCTCCAGAAATTGGATAAATGCAATCACATTATTTTCAATCGCTTCTATAGGATCGGCGTAACATCGCGTTGAAGTACAGTCCGCGGCAAAGTGTACCACGGTATCAATCTATAGGAATACATTTAATGAATTAATGCTTAATGAGGGTAACTGCAGACTCATATAAGTTTTGTGCATGGATAAAGAGATACAGCTCATAACATTTCCACAGCTCGCCGAGTAAGCCATGGTTTGTCATAAACCAACTTGAATGCAATCAAAAAGAATTAGATATGTGCAATTACACTAGTAGTGGTACACTTTCTCCTTTAATTTAGTCCAGTTAAACAACTCTTTTCATGCTCGACAGATCTCACTACGTTTTACTTAACGATAAACCAAATAAGGCTAAACAAACATCCTTATAAGGATAATCCGAAATGAATTTCTTTCCGTGCGTGTACGGGAGGCCACAACATCCTAGTTCATTTCGTCAATATATGTTTTCAATCTGATGAATATTTGTTCCAAAATTTTCTTATATTCGATTCAGAATAAAGTACTGATTCTTGGTACCAACTCTCTAACGAATTGAGCTTCATCGAAAAACAAAAATCATAGAGATACTCAGTAAATCTTCGATAGCACGAAAAGAAATTTAGCTAGACGGGAAGATAATATCCGTTATAATTGCGTAATTAAATAGACGAAGAGTTACTATTTTAATATCCATACATTATATGGAACCAGAACCTTGAAGAATTGAGCCCAAGGTAACATAACGACATATTATCCTGCATTACACGATAACAGTGGCGAAATTAGTTTAGAGATCATAAAGTGGAAAACATTTTCAAGCATTATGCATGCTGCTTCACCATTTCCGGTGATGTCAAATAAATCACCACAATTTCATTCTGATGATGCAAGAAACTTATAAAAATTAGAATCTAAATGGGATTAATATTGCCTTATTCTCATCCAAGATGCGCCCAATCAGTGCACGGTTACGTATATCGGCCGTGATAAGCTTATATCGAGGTGACTCGATTACTTCCTCATTCACATAGAAAACATCCGAATTGAGGATCAGCTTATCAACGTTGACAATATTAGTTTGTGGCCAGACTCGAAATATGTAATTCACAAAATTGGAGCCAATAAAACCACAACCACCACTGACCAACACGTTTCGAGGTGTATAAGCGGTCATTAGCTGGAAAAATTTGCAATTAAACGTTATGAAATATCGCATGACTGACATAGTTTGCTCAACACAACACTCGCGAGAAAGAGTCATAGCCAAGTACAAAGAGGTAGTAGCAAGCTTAGTATGATTCTTCTGGACAGAAAGAATTGCACTCACTTGACATCTCCTGATTAGTTAACAACACTAACCGCTTCTAGTTGATAGTTTCAAACAAACTTAATTCGATGATAAGATAATAAGGAAAAACTGTGGAAGAATTCGTAGTATTGTTAATGCAATAGGGATAGTGCGACCAGTAATTAATAATGTCTTCTTGCAGTACGGGGACGGTCAATCGATTGTAGTAGTCATGTGAAATGTGTGATATCAAGATTACACTAAAACAGCATAATTTTAGTATTGTCACCAATACTTCATCAAACATAAATTTATCAAATGATAAAATCAATGATATTTTAGCGAATTCCTAAGACCAGTTCTCCACTCAATCTACTGTTTTCCCATTGTAAGTTGTATTTTCGTAAAAGTATTTCTAGTACGCAACTAGCTGTTGGACCGCTACTAAAACTTTAAACTTCAGGTGTGTTTGGATTTTTTTGAAATGCACAGAAGCAATAACAAAGAAACAAGACAAAATACGCATTTATTCTAAGGCCTTCTTAACATGATTTCTGATCCGAAATGAATACTAGTAGTATACGAAATGTCTAAGGGTGATACTAAATGTAGTACCACCAGAATATTACTTGAAAATAGTGCTCCTGATCTTCATCATTGATGAGTGTTAGAGCATTACCTAAACTAACAAATTTTACAAAAATAATATTAAGAAATGTATAAAAAGACGTTAGATAACAGGAACAATTTCATTAATTCAAATATATTCTGAAACAAAAAAATTTTTATAAACGGAAATGCAGATACGATTTCCAACAAATTAAAATTTTACGGTCAAAAAAATTCAAAATCCATAATTATGTAACTTAGATTCAAAATATTTTTTAATATCTTTTCAAAGGTTAAGAAAATGACGTTTTAAAAAGTTTTAGACATAAATTTAGAAACAATTGGGACATAGTATGTAGAAAATACTGTTATCAGAACGAAGTTGTGGAAATGTGAGTCAATCGAAATAGTAAACAGGGCACCAATTACAGTTGGTTTTGACAAGCCATATCGGTGATAGCTGACCTATTCGTTTTTCTTCAAGGATAACTGAAATGACCTTACCTTCTATATAAAATACATGAACAACAATACTTAAGTATGATGTCATAAGTAACAGCAGCAGATTACTTTGAGAAATGTGTCACAAAGTTGAGGAGGAAACAAATTAAGGAATCGCATTCTGTAAACTTCGTGAAGGGGAAACTTTACAAACATCCAATTATTAAACAGTAAGTGAAAGTATTAGTGCTGTAATATCTGAATGTAGAGGTCAGGATGAATAGAGCATAATGAAGTGTACTAATCATAAAATAGGCCCAAGTTTGTAAGGAATCAATTGATTATTTGGTTTCCTTGTTTTCTTCATAAAGATTCCAACCTTTCCAACTCAATATTTGAAAATCTGGTAGGATATTATTAGTAAGGTTGCGAGAAAACAAAAGAATAAGGGAAAAAAAAAAAACAAAGTATTCTGTAGAATCCATTCATTTCCTTTGAAATCATGAAGTGCCAGCTTGAGTACCTCCAATTTTTGGAACGAAGTTCAGACCAAGTCTAGCCAGTGTAATATTTTTCCGTAATGTTATTATATCCCAATACGAATCATGCACGCCACATTTGACAATTCCTTGATTTACATAACGAATATAGGTAAAAAAGTCACAGACTGCAGCTATCTGAAAAAAAAGAGAGGTAATGAAACGAAACTAAGTTCCAGAACGTTTCACTTTGAAATTTCGCATTTTTCTAAAAACAAAATCCGTGCAGCTAACAAATGGCAATTAGAGAGTGCTAAGCCAATATCAAGAAACAGCAACACATTAGTCTTAGAGGTTTAAACAAGAAGACAAAGACAGTCGTTAGCTAGCAGAGGCTAGTGGTTCGAATTACCGGCAGTTAAATGAGATGTTAGAATCGGTTTGACGGTTTATAAAGTGCAGTATTCAAGCCACCTTGATATATATGGGTGTGATACAAACGCAGTTCATGGTAAAAATAAAAAAATATTGCTGATCAAATTACATAATAAATTTAGTTACAAGAAATCTAATTAAAACTATCGCACTTCAAATTACTGATTCGGAATCTAAGTAGAGTCATAATTATCATTAAACAGAAAAGACAGGCAAAAAGAGTTATCGGCACAGGATCGAATATTTCTATAAAATAAACAAAGGAAAATACACAGGATAAACAATTTGATTTTAGTCGAATATTGAAATAACAAACTCGATTTCGTGCGAACAATGAAATATAGCACCATTCGGTATCACCGTTAACTTTCATTTTATAAGGACAGAACCGTGGAACCTCTGATAATGCACATGTCCTGAAATGATAGCAAACAAATAGTATACTGATGAAGGATGGTGGACCTTTGTCAGAATCAAGTCTTTAAATGATTTAAGCTGAAATTCGGAAGTAAACCACCTTAAGTAGAGGAATATTGGCAAAAAAAATTGATTCAAAACAGATAAACGATGAACATTCCGTCTATGGGATTTAATTTTAAAAATTTTACTTGTACAATGTTGTAAAATCTCCTTTACAGAAATGCACCAAAATGAAGAGGGAAGAAGAAAGTGTGAAAAGTTTGAAATTAATATTGTGCGTGCAGAATATTACACTGACCTGACAACGGGTTTTACTTCTGATACCTCTTCTAGTTCCAGAGTATTTGCTTTGATTGCGTCCAGAACTTGTTCTGTTAGCTGAGAATTTATACAGTGATTATAACCTCAAGTTTCTTTTTTATCAAACAGGAAAGAAAGAAGGAAGAAACTGGAAAAGACATAGTTGATTGAATAGAAGGATGATCAAGTAGCGGTTTAAGATTATAGTGTAGTGATAAGTGTTGCGCATTTTACTTGGATGGTCGGAAGCATAGGACAAATTACCAAACTTCAAAAGCAAAAATAATTACTTCATCAGAACCACTAAAAAAAAAAAAAAAAAAAACAGGAGCTGAAAACAAATAGAAACTATTACCACGGTGTTGCTAAAATTAAGACATGGGCAAACATCTTCTACAATGATACGTGACAAGAAAGGTGCGCTCTCATCCATTAAAGCACCTTGCTCTCTCCACTGTGTGAATTCTCTGTGATAAATAGGATCAATCTAAAATAATATGCATTTCAGGAATAAGTTATAGAAATAATTCAGTTTCCTATCACAATAATCTGATGTTCATAACATTAAAGTAAATTAGGCAACTATACTGAAATTGAGGCAAAAGAAATTAATAACGTAGTAGCCAAAACCTCAGAAGCCACCTCATGTTCTTCGGCTTGTTCAGGTACTGAATCCCTTCTTGATGGTGGTAAAGTGTAACTTTTACGACTATTTGCTGAACTATGCCGTTCCTTTCGACCTATAAAGAGAGCTTTTTCCCTCAACATTTCAACTCCAAATCGATTGTTGCATTTAACTAAATAGTTTCATGTTTCTCTACTAAATTTTTCAGAAAATCTTGATTCACTAATTTGCGTTATAAAGTGTTTGTCTTCTGACTAGGACTGAAGGATAAGCAAAAATCAAGGAAAAAAGTCGAAACGGCAGCACTAAACTAAACAAATAGGCATAACTTCTAAACGAATTACAAGAGCCTTACAAAAATGATTAATAGGTACAGGAGTAATAAACAGTGTTACTCATTTCTTTGTTAACTGAAAAACAAAATTGGGGAAGCTTGTATACTCACGTGTGCCACCAAGAAATCTTGAAGCTAGGCTCGTTCGAGATGTTGGAGTAGCCAAATGGGTTATTTGACATGAAGATATCGGTGACTTCACGATAAGTTTTAAAGCTTCAACTTCAGCTACTAACATATCAACCTAAATTTATAATCCATTCATAATGAATGCTTACGGAAAAATTTTTAAAGAGAACAGAACTATAAGAAAGAAGGAGAGAAAGGAGAAGCAAGAAAATATTGCGTAAGTTTACAAACTTATGTTGAAAACAAGACAGGGAAAGAATACAAATAGACTTGAGAATATACTTTCAGATGACTTTCAGCAAGTAACTTCTCTGCTTTAACTCGGCGGCTTTCAGCATCGTTGACCATTCGATAGGCTTCCTGCAAGAAACTCATTAATAATAGTCACACTTTGATGCATTTTTACAGACTAGAAGATTTTGTAACTATGTCTCGGTTACCACTGGTAGTTATCTAGTCGAGAATCCAAGAAGCACACTTACGAAACGAGTAAGAAATGGGATTCTTTTCCACTGGATATTGAGAAAGTAAAAAAACAGGAATTAATTCTCAAATCCTACATCTCTGTGAGAATTGGATATTGAAGTTGCTGGGAATCTTCGGTCCGAGACAACACTGATATTATAACAGTAGTATTTTCTCTTCCTTTCATCTTCTTGTTTTAGTCCACTTATATTGTTTAAGGCCTTTTTTCATTTTGGTGGGAACAACGTAAATAGTGGGATTCTACTGATGAACACCAAGGCACCATAATATTCACAACAGTGACAGATCAGTAAAAGCTTAAATGCTAATAGATGTCCAATATATTATGCACAGTAGACAGCAAGCTTTGCTCAAAAAGTTTTTCAGTTCGAAGGAAGATTCTTCAATAGTGATATCTGGCAGTACGACTTATCATAACAATAAGACAAAGATGCACTTGGAATAGTTTCTCGGTAAGCTCCTGTACTTCAGAATCCACATGGTTTTGCAATTCACTCAGGCGTGTACACTTCGCTTCCTTTTCAGCGATCGAGTTTCTAGCAGCATTCAATTCTTGTTCAAGTCTTACAATTCGGTCAGCACCTTCTTCATAGCTGTCACTTGTCGATGATGGCATACTCTTACTAAAAATTAAACGGGATGAATTGATAACATTCAGAGAATTCGAACCTCATTAGTCTACAAGTCGAGCAATAATTTACGTTTAGTTATTTGCTTATTAAAAGACAGGTGGGCATTTCCGTGGATTACAGCGAATTTCACAACAGTACTATCCTTTAATGACATAAAAGGAAAGCAGCATGAAAGGATTTCTTATATGAGTGAAGTTAATTGGGATGTTTTTTAATCAAAAAAGATGACAGCCAAGCTTAGCACTTTACCAATTCTTTTTACTTAACAATTTGATGAAAACAGTTGCTAGTTAACAGTAGCAAAATTGGTAGAAGAACTGTAATTAAAAATGGTGTAGAACAAGACTAGAAAAATGAATATTTCTGGAGCCAAGTAACTGGACTAACTCAAATTTTATAAACTAAGCGGCAGATTAAACAAACCGTGAAGAGATGATGTCAATCGATTCGGATGGAACTAATTGGACGCATGAGAAAAGTTCGTCAATACTTTCTGACGGTTGCATTGCGTTAATTTCCCAAAGAGATTGTCAAGACTGGAGGAAAATTAGAGGGTTTTCCAGGTGACAAAATTATTCACTCTTTCCTTCATCCAGTTCTTGCTCCTTAAATGACCGCTCTCAAATTAAAGATAAAATACAAGGAAACAATCAATGTTTAAAGCTGATTCAGAACAGCTCACGACGAAAGTGGTAAAAGTAAATGATTATGGAGATAACTTATGATATTTACTTAAATAGCTGATATTTATTCATATCAACACCACCATCGTCAAAGAATAATATATCACTCTCAAGGTTTAGCTAATCTAATAACGTGGCAAGTTAAGGACTTGAAAAATCAGAATTTATTTCAGCTCTTCAATAAAGGCTTTCTAGTTCCTCTGAGAAATGAGAATAAAGTGGTGGTTTTATTTGGAAGGGAGAAAACGAACAACAAAAAAGCGTTTTATAGCCAAACAGAACGATGCTCAACAATTCTGAACTATCCTCCAGCCCACCAAACAACTGACTATGCTTGTTAACTGCCTTAAGTTTTTTGGAAATAGCCGGAACAAAGTTCCATTTAATCGTAATACTGCTGCAGTAAGAAGAGAAAGAATTATTACACAGCTGTACATAGATAGAGTCGAGAATACTAGCTTGACCTTTGTTGTAGCTGAATTGAAGACAAATTCTTGAGCACTCTCTTCTATACACTTTGTTATCTGCAGGCAATACAAAGAAACACATTTGTCAAAGCGTAAAAGAATACAGTATAATCTTAAAAAACTCATAAGGTGTTTTATCTTACGCATAAGTTTAAAATTAATTTTTAATGACTTTGCGAAGCAGAGGAATTTTACTCATTTATCAAATATAATTTAGAGGCATAAATTTTAACCCGTTTATTTGAACGATAGCTTGCATGATAATGAAGAGAAATTTGAGGTAAATTTTGTGGAAAGTGCATCAAATAATATTTTTGGTGAAAAAGAACAAAATAAACGATGACATTTCAATCATCGGTAGTTAAATGTTAGCTAACCACTTCATAACTTCTTTTTGTCTACCGAATAACATCAAGTGGTAACAAAAAGTTGAAACCACTTTCTGTTAATTAACCTTTGTACTGATGAAATTTTCTTACTATGAAAAATCCAAACAAGCTGGAGTAGAAAATCCAGCTCAAATGAATCAAAAGAAAGCCATTTACATTTATCAAAAAAATCTGATATTTTTATGTCCTGATAATGCTGAGTGACTTAAATTTAATAAATGATAGAACAACATTTTCGATTCACGTAAGAAATAAGTCATACCGTTAATACAGTGATATGCACAGCAATGATAAAACAGCAATTAACGTTGCTATTCTCGGAAGAGGTTAAATTTCCGAGAGCACTAAGCATAGAATGATGTGCTGTCAGAAAATTCCAAGAATCCATGCTCTTCACTCTTCTATTTATTTCAAGAAAATTTCAGGAAGGACATCTGTATTATTTTAAAAAATTTCTTCCAAATGCTTCTGCAGGAACAAAATATTTTCATCTATTTCTAAATCTAAATGTTTTTTCTTTATTTTGAGTGGAGTCAGTTACTTACAAATTGTTTCTCAGTATTTTAAACATTGAAAAAAATAGTCTGGAATTCCTGAAATAAATTCTCTGAAAGAAAAATCGACAAAGTCTCAAATTTCTTAAAGCTCTGAAAAATTTATTCAAATTGATATCACTATACCAGCAGGAATTCTATAACTATAATACAATCATATATTTGTATTAACTTTATGGGCCAAAGTTAAACCTTGGAAAAACTTAATGAAACCTGTTCAATTTTATTTATCTGACAGAATAAGAACTGAAAGGAATTCGCGCGAAAAAAAAAAGTATACAGAAGCAGAGAAATTCGAAAATCATCATCTGTGGCTGCCAAAAAAATAATCATGATGAATAAATACTAAAAAAAAACCTTTAAATTAATAGAATTTGGATTGCATAAATAAATAACACTGTAAGCTTCATGTGTATAATTAGCAGTTGAATAATGTTTATATGGCTATTAGTGCTTAACAATATGACAAGTATTGTCGGTAACAAATGTACAACAACGAAACTGCCGTACTTTATTTCATTAAGTCTCTGATACATTAACAATCGTGAGAGTAAATATATTGAGCACTTCTTCAACATTTACTAAGGTTTTTTCTCTCAATTTTTTTTTTCTTT
>PQVD01000329.1:40261-109088 GCA_003012265.1 Setaria equina
AAAAAAAAAAAACAATTTTATGCAAATCCCCCAGTGTTCATTGTATATAATGAGCTTTGGTAAGTAAATAACTCATTTTATTACGTAAATGCCGAAATTAGCTAGTGCTAAGATTTTTTTTGTTGTCTTTACAATTTACGGCAAGGAAATGAGTTGGGACTGTAATAGATATTATGAGGAATGTGTTACAGAAAGCAGTGAGAGAGAATACGTCAACGTTTACCACGTTGAATATCACAATATTGTAGAATTCTGCTCTGATCACACGCACAACCTTCTTCCGTGTCTGGCTAGAAAAGTAATCAGCTGTAGTCCTTAGAATACTTCAGATTTAGAATGTGTCTGTAAGAAAATGATAACTAAACTGTAATCTTTTTTCGTCATCGAATAAACTGCAATCGTTCAAGCACGTTTAAAAAGACTTTTATGTTTTATAGAGATGAAATTGCAATAAAAGAACAAAATATAAACGGTAAAAAAAACATAACATTGGGATCAACTTTTCAGACAAACTAAATTTTCTAGCTAGGTTTAACAAAGAGTATGTCGGTATCAACACTATCACTTCTTCTAGTTGCCTGTGAGGCGGAAGCTGAAAACAACGAATTAGCTACTCCTGTAATTTTTTTATTTTTAGATAATTTAATCAAATTTAAGCCAAAAACGAACAGCATGATATAAAATGCCCGTAATAGCAAAATGTTATTATATGTGAAGGATCGTTTGTATATGACACTGACCCCACTTCTTCAATTTATAGAAAAAAATCCATTATGTGATGTTTTATTCAGTGGAAGCTGCTTTGACTTGCAAGGACTGTGTGCCTAAGGATGTAATGGGAACTGAAGAATAATGATTGTTTTAGAAATCTTAAGCAGAAAATAGATCCTTGATGAATTCAGATTTCAAAACAGGATGATTATGGATGAAAGATTTATTTGTTCCAGGAAATGTTGCAAACTTTGAAGCATCTTGCTCGACTGTATGCATATCTTTGCGCTTTCTCAAATGTTATAGATTTATACTATGATGTCCAGTGCTTCCGGTAATTTTAACATGTTATTCTCAAAATTCAAAAAACCATTACATTTGATTACTTCCGTTCTTTTGTAAGCACTATAAAACAGTGACATGAATAACCAGTGAAGTCACAGATATCTGAAGAAGCGCTGTGTTCTGAATAAACCGGACGACGATTGTATGTTTTATCAGTGTGGAAAAGTGAATCTTAACTTGTCAGAACTTCCTTCAGAAGTTTCATCCACTCAGCAACACGGAAAAACAAAAAGAGTCAATGCAGTCGATCAGAGTTATCAAACTCGAACCAATACTCTTCATATTATCACAGCATTCATAAGCCTAATGCAGACATTTATTTTACAATGACTTTTACATACATGCAAAACAAAAATACGCATTTGCGTCTATTTAAAAAAAGTCATTTTCCTCGAAAAACCAGCTTGTTGATATTATCAACTTCAAGCCACATAGACTGATTCTACTAATGTAACAAAGTTTCTTAGCACAATTTGTAATGTGGTAGCGATGTATTGCTAAGTAATATTTTACTGTTGGGCTAGCCATTCGTATTTTCAAGAACAGGCCAATATACGAGGAACGAATAAATGAAAAATGAAGTGGAAGGCAACCGATAGACACCAAAATGAGACCCAATGAAAATATCATTAGAATCATTAATCGTTGATGGTTCGTAGAAACCAGTGCTTTCTAGCTGCGTTTTCTCTTTCTCTTCTTCATCCAAATCTTATTTTATCTGTACTCAGTTCAAATAAAAAAAAAAAAAAATTTCAAAACTAAAAAAAAAAATAAATAAAAAAAAAAAAAATAAAAAAAAAAAAAAAAAAAAGAAAAAAAAAGAAATTCATAGAATTTTTAACCTAGCAGTAAAATTACCTTGCAACAACTTCTGAAGAAAACTGGAAAGAAATATGAAAAAACCCCGAAGATTTATTGAAACTATTTAGTAGCGAATGATAACAGCAATTACACTACACAAAAACATGCAGCCAGCCCTAAGCTATTTAACAACAGGATTAAAATGAGTAGTACTAGAGAGAACCAGTTAAAAATTCAGGTGGCTAACTTAGAATTAATCAACAAATAATTTAGGAAAACTTTCAATGAAAAAATATATATTTAAATCAAATGGATAGAAACTGTGTAAATAAACTTTTCCGTATGTTGTGCATACAGCTAATCTTTAACAGGCGCTATCATCTCAATAACAATACCTGAAAGAAATAGCTCGGAAAATAAACCTAAGCGATAATGGTGACATCTGAACAGGTCACAGAGACAGAGTGAAATGTATAGCAAAAACAGGAAAAATTTTTTCGAATTACCTGCTGCGTGTTACAGAGGCATGGAAAAGAAATTAGATGTGATAAAGAGAAGTGACAGGAACAATTAAATTCTGTCAGATAATGTGCAGCAAATAAACAAATAAAATGTTATGGGAAGGAATGACTTTACGGGAAAGGAAGAAAAATTGAAGGCACGAAGAAGAATCGAAAAGAAGTGTGATCAAGCTAAAGAAAATACTAGCAGCTAGTGCAAAGTGTGAGCTTCTTCATATCATCGTTTCAGCTTTTTCATGCAAACACATTTATGCGGAAATATGAAAATGAAATTCAATGAAAAATTCCCTAAGCTTACGAAATGTTAAAACCAAATTGCAAATAAATTCTTTCATTCGTCGAACGACTTTTCAAAATTGATTTCTCCTTTATATTTTTGGTATTTCGTGCATTTCACAGTAATTCGAATTGATTGCGTACATTTCGGGAAATATTATAGGACTCAACGTTGTTCATGTCACATGATTCACCCAAAAAACGTCTTGAAAGAAGTTAATTTCCAACAGACTTGACTAAAATACTGCAAAATGCTAATGACACGTAAGCATACTGAACAGAAAGATCTTTGCAAATAAGTAAATTCTAATTTTATAAAAAAGTTCTAACGTTCTAAGGGTTTTAAAGTTCTAACGACCACCGACTCCATTTGACCGAACGGTCCCTTTTAATATTCAATTGATTCTAAACAATGATATGAAATGATTCGCATTTATCCGTATTAGTGTTTTAATTAAAGAATACTGAAATCGAAAGAAAAAAAAAATTTTATTAGCACCAAGAGTAAAAGGAATGAAGTCTCATTTGCACATTGAAAAAATGAGACCATTTTATCAAAGAATGAAGTACAGGACAGACAAGAAGTTATTATTTCCTCAACGACACTTTCTGAAATTATCGAAAAGACAGAAAGTTAACAAAGCAACGAAAAAATAACACAAAGAACTTCGAAAATGAAATGGGACTTACAGTTTCAGCAAGTTTCAAATCAGATGTAACTCTCTGGATCAAATTTTTGAAAAAGATATTACAGAAGTGGGGGCCTTAGCCTTCTTCTAGAATGGGTTGTGCATGTAATAATGGAGTCGTTTATTTCAAGGGTTCAGAAGTACAAATTGAAATGTCGTAAGTTTTAGAGGGAGATATGAAACAAATACTAATTGGTCGCGAAATATTATTTGGAAATATAAATGAAAATGAGACTGAGTTTCTTCGTTAATAACTAACGCTTAAAAAACTGAAACTGAAGGGTCTTTTTACCATTATCTGTTCACCGAAGCGGAACTGTTATAGATTAAATTCATTTAGTAAGTCTTTCAAAGAAAGGACTTCACAAGAAGTACCACAGAAAGGAAGTTTAAAGACTCTGCAAAGTCCGTCTAAAACTGAAAATTGTCAAGTTCTTAAAATTCAAAACATCGGATTCCCATTAAATTCCGTTAATCTGATATATCATGAAGATAAAAGAACGAATTTTATAGGATTTACAGCAGTAAAGGAGTAGGAGAAGGAAAGTGAGGAAGGCAAAGAAAGAGGAAATTGGAGGAGCAAGTTTCAAAAAACTTAGTTAAAAGATAGTAAATGGCAGCACGAATAGGAGAATGCTGAGCATCTGCCAACAGCGCTAAAGAAAGGAAGTTATGGATCGAAAGAACTTTCACAATTATCACTTCTAAAGCCAATCAGAAGGGCCTGGGATACACGACAAGAGGCTAGAAGGATTAATCAATTTTAGCTAATTCCTTAAATATGTCAAATAAGAATGTCCTCCTCTCTCCAATTTTCGGATCGATCAAGAATCAGTAAAATGTCATGTCGTGTCAGTCAGTAAAATCATGGTAAAAATGTTTAGTAAAAAATCTTTAGCTATTACTGCATTTTATTTTATAAACAAATTTTAAAATATATGGGAGGTTTACGGGTATATTAATTTTTGAGTGAGCGAAATTATTTAATAGGCCAGCAACATACAAGCAAACGCGAGAAGGAAATCAATCGTTAAAACTGCAACATGAATGCTTTATCTTAGCTTAAAAACTTTAAGGGCACCGAATATATTTTAATTAAAACTTTTTAATAAGCAAGAAACTTAAATCGAAAGTAATGTTTGGGGTCAGTATCTAGAATTGCGTTTTCTAGAAGTACAAAATCATCAGGATGATCCAAGCTTCAGATGGAAATAAATTTAAGACATTACAACAGGAAAACAGTCGAAAAGCACTTCGAATTTTTCTCAAATTTTTTATAGTTTGAAACTAACTTGAGAAAATTACTTTTTTATATTCCTGAAACCATTTGGATTCAAGCATTCTTTATAAATAGTATGTGAAGCTTCAGTAGCTTTGCTAAAAATTTCCCTGAATTAAACATTCCAAAGAAAAACATATTATCTGTTTCTGTCATTTCAGAATTCAAAGTAAACAACTCCAATACTCTTAACTAAAACAAAAAAATACTTCCGAAACTACAAGGGCTCAAAACAGATGAAAACTGAAAAAAAAACTGAATTATCAGACAGATTGGCAATCTCAATTGAATGAAAATTCCTGTATTCCTTTTAGAATGAAGGAATTTATCAGTAATATTAGAAAATGGAAAGGACAATCTGAGGGCAAAAGACGATAGAAATGCAAAATATCAGCTTACATAAAAAGGATCTCAAATAACTCACAAATGGCCGATAACAAGAAAGAAAGCAATTTCCGTCAAAATATGAAATTTTCTTATTCTGCAACGAATTCCAATAAAAGAATCAATATTTTGTGCATTTGATAAGCATCCAGTAACCATATGCAGTTTTATAGTTTTAATAAATGGTGGGATAATCACAAACAATCAAAATTCTCACAGTTCAGTAGGAGTACAAAATTTGCCGATTTTAGACTTTAACAATATTTCTAAACAAGTCCAATTTTATGATCCAAATATCTCTGATATTCGTTTACTGTCCGCCACTGAGCATTTCCAAGTACTACTTGTGGTCTTTTTACTTTAATGAACTCAAAAGCCACATTCGGGTACCAATTATTTTTCTGCATCAGATAACACGTTACAAACATTGCGCTACGTGTTCGACCAGCTTTGCAATGCACGTACCTAAAAAGTATTAGAACTTTTCGAATATAAGAGAAGAATGAAACCTCATCCAGACTAGTATCTATCGAATGAATAACCAAGTAACAACCGGTACATAGATTGCAGTGTTCATGCTCTTCTTGTTACAATTAATGTAAAACTTGGATTTCCAAAAATGTCAGATTAAATGAATTAAATTAGAGCAACAAAACTATTATTACTTACACCGATTTACCTCGTTGTCCAACTTCATCAACAAATTTGAGAGCCTTATCGATGGACGATCTTGAGGTTGTCCCTACGAAATCGACCATTGGTAATGCATAGAAATCTACACCACTTTTTCTCCACTCTTTTTCATCCATTGCTTTCCAAACAACTTGCGTCTCATATTCTATAACATGAAAGAAGTTACTGTACTGATCAGTTTTTTTAATAAATGATGTAACAGCTATTATTAGAAACCTTTGGAAAGCGCCACACTATTATGTTCTCCAATCCAATAAATCTAAAGAGTTTAGAAAACTTTACTTCCTGAGAAAGTTCGGGAATCATATACCTTCTGTACAGCAGACAATGGCACCAACGTTCTCCTTTTCAATAAGTTCCTTTGCCATGCTGCGGAAAGGCACTGCACCAAGTACAACGACATCGTCAATACGATTATACCATGCCCATTTTATCGGCTGCAGATAATTACGTAGCAAATTAAAACCCAAAGTAGGATAAAGCAGCAATCCTTCAAGCATATCTGTAAATAAACTATATATACCCAATCACGTCCGTAAAAAATTCATGTTTAGCAATGTATTGCTTGCTCGTTCTCGTTAAAATATATAAAAATTACGATTTGAAGCTTCGTAGAGTATAAGAAGGTTAGCATGTGATCCAAAGAAAGCACATAGTTCATCACTATTTCACACACGGTTTTCAATACTCGGATGCTCTGCAATTTTCACTTTAGAGCTAATCTAATTAAAGACTAATTTTAAACAAATTGCAGTTTTTCTTTTTAAATAAGCTTCCTTAACTTCTGCAACGAATATGGACAAATGAACAGTTATTCATTGCTGTTACAACTGAGCCTTGCCAGAGTTAAATCAAGCTGAAGCAACAATTCTGATGAAGCTAGAATTAAATAAAGAATT
This sequence comes from Setaria equina, assembly GCA_003012265.1. Taxonomy (NCBI): domain Eukaryota; kingdom Metazoa; phylum Nematoda; class Chromadorea; order Rhabditida; family Setariidae; genus Setaria; species Setaria equina. The sequence continues at coordinate 46,860 of PQVD01000329.1, forward strand.
TTCGATATCGTAGTATATCGTATCACTGGCAAGCTAATTCTACTTTAATGATGAATCATGCGTTTCATTCCATATGGACCGCAATTTTGCGATTAATTAGCTAACACTTTTATAATTTAGTGCTCTAAGCCAGGAATTTCAGTTTGCTTTAAATAGTAATTTGTATAAAGAAAATGAACAATCTGAATCTTAATGCAGTACAGAACTGTAGAACGAACAGAACACAGGAATTCTATTAGCAACGTGATGCCAGAAAGCAACTGGACAGCAACATTCAAGTACGAGTACTTATTGAAAATCTTTACCGATATTACTAAATCAGACAGAGAAATTGCAAAAACTAGCTGAAACAAGTAAAGCATTTACAAAAAATATAAATATACAGGTTTTGAAAATAGTCTTGAAAAAAACTTTCAATCTCTTTAACAGTACCAATGTAAAACAAACATCAACCTTGAATTAAGGAATATTTAAACTAAAGTAATTACAAAAAATCAACCGGGACAACGCAGCATTTGATATTTCCACTATTAAACAATACGCAAGCAAAATGAAACGACTTCTATGCAAAACATTTTGTTTAACACATTCTTCGGGTAAGAACAAGAGGAAGTTATATTCTATTGTGTATTATTTTAAAAGCTTCATTTCAATGAAGAGAAATACAGTCTAGCTAACTGATATTATTAGCAAAATAAAGTATTTACAAAGCGAAGACTTGCCAACGTCGATACCTAATTTTCTTTTGTTTGTTAAACTCTCAAAACAATGACCTTTGTAACTCTTTTTGGTGTCCCATTTAACAGATAATAGACATAACAAAATTATTTGAATGCATGATAAGAGAAATTCAAAACAAGATGCTAATTTCTAGAAGAAAGTTTCTGAAAGTGTTGGAGTTTAGGAAGTTTCCGTATAATTTAGAAACAAAATGATTACGAGTGTCAGTAAGCTACATTTTCTTTCTAAAAAATTGATGTGCTTCCAGATGTCGGAGAAACAGTATCTGCATTAATTACAAGGACTATTCTTATAAGACCAAGAAAATGGTACAACACAGAGTCAGAGATCATCAAACATATTTGATGGAGGATGAGCACTGGAAAATTCGTAACCTCCGCTCGTGACTAAACCAAATGATGAATATTCTTCTCCACTGTCAGCTGATATGATTGGTTCACGATCGTTGTATTCATCAGTACCTGCAATACTTCCAGATATGCTATGATAAAGATTCCGCGTTTGGTAATAGAATATTTACGTGAGAATCTAACACCAGTAGGAAATGACTTTCGAACAACGCGATAAAATCTAGTGTTCTCATACAAAATTTGAACAAACTGAGATGACCGTAAATGGCTCGACTAGTTACCGGTATGGTATTAATGAACGAAATAAATCTTTGCAAGTAAAACATCAAAGTTTTTATTGGTTTCTACAAAACTAGCCTTAAATTTAGAATAAAAATTTATAACAGGCAACTAACTCCATTATTTACAATAAAAACAATTGAGGTTTACCTGAAGTTGTTTTCATGGTCAATTTTTCGGCCCAATATTGATCCCTTTCTTCGCGATATGTGGCGCGCATTATTTTATTACGCTCTGCAAAGAATAACAAAGATGAGAAACACGAACGTGCAAAACATTCTGCCTTGTATTCGTATTTAAATATCAATTTTGAAATGATCTTGACTTTTAATTTCACTTGTTTCCATTCACTAAACGGGACAGAAACGAAAAACTTACCTTCTATTAATGAAGACTATTATCCCTTATTTTGAAATTACAAAACTATTCAAATTTTAGAGAAAGATTACCCAATGAAACACGAGCTTTCCCACCATTAATTAATTCTACAGTCATTTCATCATCGATTACAAACTGATCGATACCAAGCAAATGTAAAAATCGAGTTCCCAATCTGTAATGATAGTAAACAAATTCCAAGCATAATAAGAGAAGTTAATAAAATTTTAAACAGAACAAAAAAAAAAAAGAAAGAGAAAAAAAGATAACCAACGAAATTGTGGATATATGTGAACAAAAAAAAACTAACCTAAACCAAGTTCCCAGGGCGAGCAAAACAATGATAATGGGAAGATAGATATTGATCCCTTTCCCCAGAATAGGTATTAAATCCAAGTGACCCATCAACTGCAAACGATATTTTAAGCACGTAAGACTTACTAAAAATTATTGAACAAATGCGAATGAAATTTACATTCTTTACCAAATTTTCGACCTTAAACACTGATAGCTTATGAGTCCTTAGGAAATAGTCTGTCAGGGAACAGCAATCCTGAAGTGAAGAAAACTCGCAAAAGTTCTTTAAACCCAAGCATTCCCTGTCTACTTGTATATAGATTTACTTGGGAACTTGGTAACCTTTGCCAAAAATTGTCCAGAAGTTCACAAACAACTTTAGCAGTAAGTACCACATTCATAAAAATGAAACTTACTCTGGTAAACTGTGTTTCAACTCCAAATTTTACATCCGAAGTAATGTGTGAATCCAGATGGATCATTCCCAACACATTAAGACATATCGGTGGAGTTAAACGACAAAGTAACCTGCAATAAATTTCATAGTCTACCAAGAAATAAACTAAAACTAATTAGCACTGTACTAGACCATAAATCACACCCAACACTAACTCCACATCCTGATGCAAGCCATGTAAAATCCAAATAATATATTATAAAAATCTAAATCATGTATTCATGCGAAAATTATAGTTTATAAGCTTACATAGCGCTAAACAACAGACTATTTTCATCAGTCATGTGATGAGGATCCAGATGGTAGTATCGATAGATTCGGAGTTTAAACACAGTATAGTAGGCACAGATACAAAGATAAGATATAATTACCGTTGTACAGATCTGGAATGACTACAATGAAAGAAATATTAACAGCATAGTTAAAACCCTATCACATAACTAATGGACCAACGCTTTAATATAATGAGAATTGAGAAGCTTTAGTTCAATTGCAGATTCAACTCCTGTCTCTTTATTTCCTGCCTTTTGCTTCATATATCGGTATAAATTAAAATGTCTCGAAAGCTTCCACTCCGTATGACTTTTTAGTCAGAAAAAGAAACCTGAATTTGAAGATAATGATAACCATATGCCGCATGATGAACAATCACAGCTGCCACTGATAACCGTGGATGTATGATGAAGAATGTACATTCACTCCACATCACGAAACCAGTGATAACATAAAAGAAAAGACCGAGAACCTGGAAAGTAACTATCAGAACTCTTTCCTACAGAACAATAAGGATTGTTGAATACAACATCTAATCATTTGTAAGTAAATTTAATGAGTATGTCTTCCAAATAAATAACTTGCCTTCAACAAAGTTCTCTTGTACAAGACATGCCAGAAAAAGCAAAGACGGGGTGTAAAATGAAAGAAATTTGCCTGATGAACCTTTGTTCTAAAAATAAAAACAAGAAAGAGTGAGCATTGCATTTATTAACTAACTTTAAAAAATTTTTATGTAATTAACTTTAAAAAGTATGAAAACATTCTTTGAACTGCATAGTTAAGAGGTTGAGATCATTTTATTATTAAATATTAAAGTATATTTTTTAGAAAAATATCACACAGACATAACAACGACTTATAATGAAAAGAATTTCGACCTGACAAACTGGCCTGTCATTTCAGCTTGATGAACATCTTCAAGATATAATGCACGGCGAACTAACGCATTCCACTGTGCTTGCCTTCTATGATGATTTTGTATAGCACTGATAACACGTTTATGTAATCGTATCTATAAAATTTCAGTCAAAAATCATAAAACAGATGTCCTGACCAAGATTTTATATCCTTCTGATTTTTCCTTTATATAATCGGCTTTTTATATGAATGATTCTGAACCTCGTTTGATACAAAGTTACTGATGCATAGAAAAAGCAACTGTTTATATTTCCGATCGAATGTTTTCTCACATGGTTATGAAGAGAACTGGCAAATCCTTTCTGAACAAAACCTTCATAAATATATTAAATCTTTCGCACATTCTTACCCACTTGAACAACGGCTGAAATGAGCTGATACGCAGCTAAAGCTAAACTGAAAAGAGCGACAAAGAAGTTAGATTTCAATCTAAAAAATAGCACAAATACCTGTCATCTCATAACTCTTTTGCAATATCTTATTACTTATTTTTTTAAACTATATTTTTCAAAAATTTACAGCAAAACAAAACTTGCCAAATATTTTTCACTTGTCACAAAATTCTCATTGTTTGGTATAATATTGGACGCTGCTGAAAAATGGTCATTCGATCCCGAGGTGATCTGTGAAATTAGTTCGGGTGGAAATTTTGCCATGACAATTTGCGCATATCCTCGTAATATATGTTCATTATACAGCAGCATAAGGACGCTTCGGGCTTCCCTAAGTACCCAAATTTAACACTCAGCTCATCAATTATACCCGCTTCATTTTACGGAAACTGATGTTCGATTTATCTCAAATGCAAATTCATTTCATCACCATTTTCTGATTTAGTTCTTAAACTTTATACGAATTCAAAAACAAAAACTTCCTGTTACTTAGAAACTGAAACTAAGGAGGCCTCCTAAACCAGAATTCTAGCAGTTACTTACGAAACCAACCGGTTATTGTTTTTTGAAAAAAAAATTATGGATAGCTTTTTTTCTGAAGCACTGCAACTACTACGTTATTGCTAAACTGTGTAGAAAATTAGACAATGTGTGAAAAAAAACTTTCTGATAATAAGAACACATACTTGTATACTTCTTGAAGAGTATCCTCAGCGTCATTTTTGTCTGCTGATAGCTTATCTATGTCAAAATATGTCTTGTTTAGCCGATAATCTGAAACTCGAAATTGTTCGAAATATTAAATAATATCCTTACAAAAAGATCCAGTATCATATTCTATTTATCGTTTACTAACTATTGAAATCTTGAAAAATCCGACTTTTTGCGACTTTTTGTTCCCTTATCTTCCTGTAGTAAAATTCTTATTAAAACAAATGAATTATTTAGCTGAAATAACGGCGGTTACTAACAGCAGATAGAAGATTAAAATTTAATGGAATAATTTAAGAGTGACGAACGATACCTCGACTTCCCATTTGCCAGAACTGCCGCGGGACTTCTATTAACCCGTAACCTAGTAGAACCACCAATAAAAATAGACCCCAGGTGTTGGAAGCAGAAATAATGATCACTTTCAAATGCTCTCTGAAAAACTTCATTTCTATCTACGCTTCTCAATAAGCATAAAAAGAAAGAAAAAAAAACTAAGCAGCATTTTTGAAGATATCAATTCAAAAATACTGAATTTACTTAAAAAGAAAGTTGAGCAAACTCAACTACATCAAAAGTGAAAACTAACGTATTTAACATTACTCCTTTCACGGCAGCATAAATCACTAGTATAATGAAGACAGTAACATATGTTCCATAGTATACCGCATTGCTATAAATAGCAGAACGCAATTTTCCAAGCGTCGAAAAATCTCCAGCATCTGAGTAACTCTGCATTAATGGCAATACAAACCTAAAATTTGCTCAGTTACAATACGCCAGCAAAATAATACAATAAGCAGTTGAATTTTGGAAAAGCCAATAAGAATTCTTTAGTATTTTGCAAACTGAATCACAATAACATTAAACGGCTTAAAATACTTCCTAAGGAATTACAATTTATGCCACATCAAGTAGAATTGTAATTTTGAAATTAAAACTGCATTATTTTTAATTCAAGAAAGCTCTCAACACTGACCATGTCAGTAATTGCGCTGTCCAGTAGACAATACGCCACATTCGTAGCAAAACATAATTCGGCACAAACCCAACCGGTTTTTCGCATACCGGCTGTGTAATGTTATCGATATCCAAATATTTTTCAGTTGATAACTGAGCTTCTCCCAGTATGCAACGGTTGTAAAATGTCTAAATATCCAAACAATATATCAGCATAAGTTTACAGAAGTCCAAAAGATTATGATTTCTTCACAGATTATGATGACCTAGACTCTGTACATGAAAGACTGGTTAAAATATTTTCTTATTAAAAGTATAATTAAAGCTTGACAACTTTTTTTACCACGAATTGAAATTATTGAATTCAAATTCAAACTTAAAATTGTAAAAAAGAAAAAAAAAGAAGAAAGCATACAATAGCAATATCCAGTGGTAGAATAAAGATAATGATGAATGAAAAGAACCATCCGATAAATGTTGAGATCGTTACTATGAAGTGTTGCCGCCGCCAATTACCATATTTATTCAGCAAAAACAACGTTAGAAAGAAAACTGCACTCAGCTCCAACACCAACAGGCTGACACTCATCTAGAATAATAATGCGTTTTGTTCGCAACAGTAAGAACGAAACGAGAAGTAAACATAAAAGTGAAAAAAAGGACATGCTATTCAAAAACTTCAGTTGGTCCAAAAATTAAGTACTGCGTTTCATAAGACTTAGGATTAAACCTGAACCAAATCTCAGAAAGTTTGAAATTATTAAATCTTTTAAATTTGCTATAACAGTTCGGTGCTTCAGTTAAATTCTTCGTCCAACACACATACTGGATGAGAGTCTCCAGATGTGTAAGCCGTTGAAATCAGAGCTAGTACGGTTAATTCGGGTTATCTGTTTCCCATAGTTTTACCACCACTTTCACATTATAAAGAAGTATCATGAGAGGCTCATGCACGTATGACAGCTTCTCTGATCAACTGATGTCTCAAAATGTGAAATTACCACAGAATCCCAAAACATATGGAATTAATCGAAGTTCACCGAACATTTGGTACTTTAGATGTTAATATTTTAGCATTCAGTGCCAAATTATTCAAATCAAAAAAGAACAGAAGATGAAGTTCACTACAGAATTACTACTCATCTGCAAACAGAATTACAGATTTTCAAGTCACATGTTTTTGAGATTTTATTTGAACAACAATTCTGCAACTTGAAGTAGCATAATTATGAAACTAAATACAACAATAACACTACAACATAGTACAACAAACAATTTACCCATCTGCAAGTTACTTAAAATTCTACTTTTCTTCTACTACTTTTCTATTTTTCGTTCACAATTCTGAGGAACCAATTTTTAATAATAATAATCCTAAGAATTTTAATCATACCACAGATGTTGAATCCAAATATTTTTAAGTATGTTCTGGACCGCAGCAGTCTCATTTGAAACAAATTTTAACTTTTCAGGTCCCTGCCCTGAAAATTTTGGAAAAAAAGCTGACTTCTAAATACAAAGCCTGTCAGAAATATAAAAGTATTTTAATATAAATGTGATATTTACATGAGTGTCCCAGTAAACAGGAAATTTTAGTACCTAAGTTGAATAGCAAAAAAGTTTCCGTACCACAAAGGACATCAAATTCTTCGGACAAAGAATTTAATTCGCAATCCAGAATATGCATAACCGATAAATTAAGCCCCTTAATTCTCCTCTTAAAAAACAATTTTAAATTGGAAGCTGGTGTGGTACAAGACTACCACTTGAAATCTTTAAAACACAAAGACTGTTTGGTGATAAAACCTGAGATAATAATAATAACTGGTCAAGTAAAAAAGATGCTTCCCAAAATAATTTCCATATCGATGAACGTATTTGGTTAATTGCTATCTGTATTTCATGTAGTAATCAATAACAGTTGAAAATGCTGCAAATCCCGCCGCACCTAAAACTGCTGGCTTTACACCTGCACGAAGACCAATCAAACCACCAACAATTGCTCCAGCTAAAGTTCCATTTTTCCAATCATTATGCGCTCGATAGGTTTCCACCAAGCATTCGGTGCCCGTAAACAGAAACCCTATAGAAGCAAAATTTTTCCCATAGGAACGCATTCGTGACTTTGATTCCAACCACATTTCTTTCAGTGTTGGCTGTAAACAGTGACATTTTTTGATGCTTAAAGTTGTGCTAATATTCATCGATAAAAATCGGCAGCTGCTACATATAAGGAACATGAATGACGAACATTACTTGTCGTTTATCTTACTGTAAAGATGAGAACCTAGTATTTTCCTGTCAGTGATTTTTTAAGGTAAGTCAACTGAAAAATCTAAACTTACGTAATGTAATGTGCAATGGAATTAATAAAGAAAGCAATCATACAATTTTAGTAGGATCGGCCCCAACGGCCATAGTTGCTTGTGGATCAACAGAAGCAGTAAACAATCCAAAAACAATGCCAAGACCAAAACCAGCAACTGCTGCAACAGTCGATTTACAAGCACAATTCTCCATCAATCGAGAAAGCATTAATTCTTCACGAGTTATGTCTGGCAAAATGAATGTCTGAAAAATTTTTTTAACCAGTAGAATAGCATCTATAAAAAATTAATTTCTAGCCAAGCTAAAATTTTATGCTGTCGATGTGCCTTTTAGGCTCCCTGCCTACCACTAGGAAGAATTTGTCAGATATATATATATATATATATCTGAGAAAATATATATATATATAAATTTATATATATTTTATTATTTTATATATTTTTATATTTTTAATTTAATTATTTATATTAAATTTATATATAAATATATATATATATATATATATATATAACATGCCATTTTCAAGACTTCTGTTCTGTAAAAGTATATATGACTGAATAAGCACAGAACCAACCTGAACAGGCCGTAATAGATTATGATTAGTATTCCACGGTCTACTCCTCCTTCCAATCATTTCATCCATTAGCTGGCAATAAGCTGAAGGTACATAATTGAATTCTTTCACTTTCTCCTCTTTTGGCTCTATTCTTTCCACTACAAATGGGTTACCAAAAGGATTGTTGAATTTCATCATTCTATATACTGATATCGCATTAACTTCTGAGCATCTTTTTTGCTAATTCCTGAAAATACGTGAATTGGCCATAAAACTTCGTAAAACATAATGAGCGGAAGATATACGTATCATAGCTAATTACTTTAACAATCCGACGTCATCTTCACGTAAACGAAAGAATGAAAAGAAGAAAAAGCAAAAAAGAAAACTGCACGAGCGAACAAACATACACGTTGGGATTTAACGCAGCTCGCAATTGTTCCAAGCTGTTTGGATTCATGTAATGTGATTGTGCTGATGATGCTTCTCCTGGATTCAAATTACGTGAAGAATCTGAGCAACGGATGAGGGATTGCGTGAGGAGTGTAAATTTCATCTCGATATAGTTTTGAAGAAATCTCAGTTGCTAAAGTGGGTTTGAGGAAGGTGCAGCCGGAAAAGAGAAATTTAAGAGTGAACATAACTCTTTCTTGCAAGGGCGGGAAAGTGCGCGAGGGCAGACGAGAAGGGAAAGGATTCAGGATGAGATCTACCTTCATAAATTGCGTCTCGATATAATACTGAAGAAGTCTCAGTTTGTGTGAGATGAAGTCTTCTTAGTTCATGTCAATTTTTGGATTGTATTTCCGAAGTCATCTGTTGTTTGCAGTTAGTAAGAATGCCGTGGTTAAGAATGATTCTGAACTTCATCTCTGTTTGATTAGAAAAGAGATCGGATTGCCGTTAATGGAGTTATTCTAATCAACAAAATCACTTCCTAAGTGGTTGATAGAATAGTTTCATCTTAGCCTGAAAATCTGCGTTAAGCGTCTTGAAGCATTTCTACAACTTCGATGCGGAACACATTGTTCAAAGTTATTTGAATGATTAATTAATACCACTGCTCCTACCAGAATTTCATATTATGGGTTAATCAATAATATCAATTGATAGAGCAGCATTTTTCGGTGCAAACGTACTGCGCAACGATCTCACCAAGGAGGAACGTGGTGGTGAAACCGGATTCCGTCCGACATATAACATCTTTCGATGATTCAATGTGTCGACGAAGCATTCCGTCGCAGCGGCACACAATTTTTCGATCTTTCCATCTCTTCCATTTTACTTTGCAGGAATTGATTTAACATTTCTAATTTGTGAGAATCAAAATATCTCCTTTGAAGGGACTTACCAAATTGTTTGAAAATTTTGAAAATAGCAGAAATGAATGCACTAGAGAATTCGTCAACTTATTGTCATTAGTCTAAGAATTTCAAAAATTTTCCAAGGTGAGTTCTGATCTAAAATGTTTAAATTGAAAGAAATTATTTTCAAACAGCAGTATATAAGTACAAATAATGTTGTAGCCGATCTTCCTTACTACCGAAGTTTTCATACTGTGAAATGGATTTAGAACTCTAAGTGATTTGATGAAATCCACATACACTTCTCGATTTGTGTCACTACTGGAATGTATTTCATTTTGTATAATTACTTAGTGAAGAATTAGTTGCAAAGTCACTTAAAGGCTTTTTCAACAAATCCTGGTTGACAGTCTAAGGCCGGTTTTTATCAATGCAGTACAATTTTGCCTGAAATTGTCGAACGCGTTTTATTTACCTATTTCAAAATATGCCAATTTAAGGTCCTTTCAGCATCTAAAAATCAGTACCTACATTTTCAGCACTATGAAAACTTTGTTGCTTGCAATTGCTTCACTGTTATTTTACATTGAAGAAATACACGCTGGGTATGAGGAAAGTAAGATTTAATTCGTTTCAGAAATTTTAAAGTTAAAAAAAAAGTCCCCCGAGCATGTCAAGGAATGAGTATATCATGAAAATAGTTGCAATTACCATAACTTTTTTGTTTTTTTACAATATCTATTTTTTCCGGAGCAAATCTAATTTTTCAGCTAATATAATTAATTTATCACACTGGTGAATTCACCAAATTCATACACCAAAATTTCTAAAACAAAGTCTGATTAAAATAATGCCAGGATATAATCTGAACAAACTACCACCAGACTTGAGGCCAATTATGGAATTAATTGGACTTTGGCAACTAGAAACAAGATCAGGTCCAACGCGTGAATACAGCCCTCCTGATCTGATTGATATTGCAATTAATCCAATACCAAAATTTGGTGCTCGTGCTGCCAACATTACGTGAGTATTGTTTCGGTTGAATTAAGGAATAAAAGTACATTAGTTTAAAGTTTGTAATCAAAATTTACTACTAATTTTTTAGGCGTCGAAATCATTAAATTTCTTATCCTATTTTAACTGATATGCAGTCTAACATCTTCAGCAAAAACCATTTCCCTATCAATAACAGTAGGATAGGAGAGTCACAGATTTATTCACTTGTGTTTCCTAAAGTTCGCAAAAATTCCAATTCCTTTTAAACAGTGTTGCAGTGCTTAGAAAAATGAAAATATCTTTGTACCCTGATTACACAAGCAGAAACATTTCTAATTCTAACAGTTTCGTGGTTCTTACGTGAAAAATGTTGGTACATTTTTCTTTTTGAAAGGATGATTCACGATCTAGTAATTTTGATACCATAATTAATCTTATTTCATATCGTGGATAGTTGGTCTGCAATGTGATATATTTTTCTAACTTATATTGTTTTTTATCAGTAATTCCAAAGAGATACAGTACAATTATGGACAATTCATTATGTTCACTTTTTATCTTTTTCATCTTATTCTTTCCTGTGAATCTTGATTTAAATTTCTAAGTATTCCAAAACTTTACTCATGTTTCAAGAACTGAATCGTATATAGGACTTTGCATTTTGATTCCAAATATTTAATTTATATCAGACGCTGGCACACATATGTTAGTATGCATATTAGTATTCCTATCGTAATAATAATTATATTTATATTTTTCACATAAGTAGAGTATATTTTTCAGTCTAAAAGTATTTATTTTCTTTTGTTTTACGGGTGCAAAAAATCTAGGAAGATATGCTACAACTAATTTTTGAAAAATATTGTTTGTGTAGTAAATAAATGAGTAAATTATTCATCATAATGTTATGAAAATAAATACAACCAAATATTTCCGTAGAGTACTTGAAGTAAATATATCAAAAGTAATTTATAAATTACTTGGAAAAAAGTAATCCAATTCAATCGTATGTGCTGTTTCAGTTTAGAACAAAAATTTTGCAAAATTAAATTGATATTTATGTGATACATCATCTCGGAATCATCAGTCACAACTTCAGGCACACTTATTTTGATTCACAAAAGAATATCATACGATCGGATTATGGTTTTATGCCAGTAAAGAATGCAACAAAACGAGATCCTCGTATACACATCGCATACCTCACTACCAGCAGTGAAGGTAATTCTTTCTCGTTTGTCTTAAAAGATGATTATTAAAAAGCGAAATCTTTCAATTTTTGTTGGCGAATTAAACAGCATGTGATTCTAATCGAAAATAATCACTTGCATCCGTTGTCGATTTGGAGATTTCGAGTATATTTTCTTCATAAAATGTTTATTAAAGGTTATTCGATGATGGAACAAGGCACAGTGATAGGCCGTAAAATCACCTTTCATCTGAAACAGTTCCTTCGTCGTACCTTTTCGGTTGGAAGTGGAGGGATAGATTTGGACATTCGAGAGGTATCTTTCTCGTTTTGCATTGAAAAGCATAATTATGCTATCTTTTTACGCAGAAATTTGGCGTTCTAATATTTTTGCATGATTTCAATTAATACAAATACATTAACTAAAATACCCCAACAATATATACTTTTTCAGAAAAAAATCCTACTTTTATTTCTGTTTAAAGTGATAATGATAATTCGACTGTTGATAATCGAAGTAGAAATATAAAATGTAAATTTTTACATATAAGAAATTAGTTGCATCGATAGCAATCCCGTCCAGAACGTCGAAATAATTCGGACCTATACATATATTATTATTTTATCAACCAATTCAACGCAGTAGCCTGACTTGACTAATTATGGAGAATATTTCTGGATAAATACTGCTTACTTTTCATTGTGGATTTCATTATGAACATGTTTAATTCAAATTTCAAATTATAGTTCGAACGACGAATCGAAATTCTGGATTTTAAGCACATGACAATGAAGATTCGTGTCGAAACAGCTAGTGGAACAGAAAGTTTTTCTGCCAGATATCGGAAAATTATACCTTAAGTATAATATTTCTATCAGATTGAAATGCTCTCCGAATTTAGCAGCCAATAAATTAATTAAAAATGATGAATTATTTGCAAAAATCTGCTAATTATATTATGGAACGTCATCATCAGTTCTTTAAGTCGCGTGTGATATCTCCAATGCTAAGAATAAGTTCGTTAGAGCTAAATTAAATATTTTTTGCTTTTTGTAGCAGATTTTCTAAACCACTCATTAGTATCCTTGCGAATGAAATGCCAAGTCTTTCACTTGCCTTTCTGTCGTTTTCATGTCGAATCCATCTTTTGTCTTTCAAATTTTTAAAAAATTGCACTTTTCGCAAACAATTTTTATAAAGGACTGTCATTTGATTTTTACTACAACAAAAGCAGTGGCAAGAAAGTGGAAAATAAATTTTGTTTAACCTCTGACATTAATGATATTCTGGTGTTTTGATTTCGGTTGAAATTTTAATGCACAAAACTGCATCTCATTTATTCTAAAACTTTCTTGAGATAAATCTAACCATATCGACTGAGTATCGGGAAGATTTAAAACATCTAAGTTAACATTCCGTTACTGACTTATTCGAAAAATTTATCAATCGACATATTTCCTCACCACAGTGATTTGTAGGTAGAAAACGGCACATTTATTAATAGCCAAGTTAGTTGCTAATTATATTTTTGTTAACTAAAACAATTAAAATATGAATTTTTTTTTCCTTTTCGAGTTTCGTTGAAATTCTCAAAAAAGAAATCTCTTAACATCGAATTATCTTTACCATACCTGTTATTCAAATGTATACGCTAACTCTTATGTAACTTTTCGTGTAATATTTTATTTTCATTAATCTCAAATCAACTGACTATTTGGTTTCGTAATTCTAAATGACTCCTCTTCTCGTGATTATCATTATTATGTTTATTATTGTAGAACCATTAATTATAACTTTATTCTACAAAATGGAACATTAAATCATTTCAATCATCTGTTCAGTTTCTTCAAATATCCAATTAATTTAACTTTCCCATAAGTAATCTCTTCAAGTTTGGGCGCAGAAACATATCAGATCAGTTTTTGCTAACAAAAATTACTGGGTGCTAAAGCCTTTCCAATCTCTTATCTCTTCTTATGTGAACACTTCATTTTCCATATCATTTGAAACATGGGTAGTAACTCAGGTGAACGGCTTGACAAGACTTAAGGGACAGGTGGTTTATGTCTAGCTTTTTAAAGTGTCAAATGACTATCAAATGACCATCCTGCTGATTTGATACTCATTCAAAACTATCCTTGTGTCAGTAAATTATTCGCAGATCTTTCAAGAATTTGCATTATTATTTGCTTCTTTCTTTCTTTTTCTCTCTAACTGACAAACAGCTTCAGTTGTGGTAGTTGTGATTAGAAATTGACCATAAGCAGAAACAAAAAATGAAATTGAATTAAGAATAAATAGTAGGTAGATTGCTGAGACAAGTGTGAAAATTTCAATTGTTTTATCATTTTTCTTTCCTGAATTCTATCTAAATCCCTCATCAACTGGCTCCATAAAGAATAATTCCAAGATTAATTATTAGTAAAGTTAAGCACCCAATCAAAAGAGACAGTATTAAAGTTAATGAGATTTAGTACCTGCTAGAATTTTATCGCAGCTATCTCCAGACTGCAGCAAATAATATAATTATTGCTAAGCCGTTAAAATATTTTTATTGAGTCAGAGAAAATATTTATTCGACTCAGAGCAAACGCAGTAAAATGTCGTTATGTATTTGTTCGAATACTGCCTCTGAAAGGTGAAATAATCATTAAAGTGCCGTTAAATGAGAATTACTCGTCAAATTAGATTTATTCGTCAAACAAAAGCAAAGTGAAAGTTTTCTGTTGTAGGTCGGGAAATTTGGCTGATTTCGCGTTGTCAAAAAGTACACTTTTAAATAGATTTAAAACTTAACTCTTCTAGATGCATCAAAAAGTCAAAAAAAAAAGAAATGGCAGAAGAAAAAAGGATAGGAAAAGAAAGGATTTATTAAAACTGCTTTCAAGCTCCAAGTTTTCTTCTCCACAATGTGAAAGATTTTAAAATAATTTTGTTGAATACTTGATTCTACTTTAATCACAAAATTATTTCAAACTAATTTTTTTTGGATTAGTTTTATTTCTAATACCTCAGACTAATTTCAAGTTGAAAATAAAAGGATACAAATGTGTTGGTAATAGACAATTCCTCGGCTAGCCATATCCATTAAGCAGATAAATCAAAAATTAGGTCCAGTGCCTAAACACGAATTGGATTGATTGAAATGATTTGATACCTGACCTTGGAAAAAAATACGACGACAGAAATAAGTTATAGAAAGTTAGATGAGACAGAAAACCGTTGAAATTTATAAAGGACATTTAAAATGTTTTTAACTGTCCTTAAAAGCAGCTCCTATTTTGTTTACTTGTCATAAATGCATTGAGAACTTACACGGAGATAGTTTCAGTGATAAGAATGACTTGATTTTCTGTTCGAAATGCTAGGAAAAGACAAGAAAAAAAAGGGAATATTCATTGCTGATAAAACAAGTAATAATAAATTTGAAAATTGAAATTTCTCATCATAACAAAGATGTTTTCTTTATTTTCTTAATCAAAAGATAGGCGAACAGTTACTGACGAGAAAGAATGACATGAATCTGATATGCCATAATGATTGATTATCTCTGCATGATGAACAGATAACATACTGATATTTTCAAAATCTGGAAAATGGTTACACAAGTAAACTACTTACTGTCTCATGCTTTTTCTTGCGCTTCCATTTGCTATTATTTCTGGAAATTTAATTTTAATTTATCGTATGAATGCGAGTACCGTCCCAAACATGATCAGATTTGATTGATCTTCGAAGTATGGAGAGTTGTTTTGAAACTGTAATAATACATTTTCATAATGTTAGCTGGTCTCGACTTTTCTCCATGTTGTAGTAAAATGTAATAGATATAGACAGATTAAGGAGATGGATAAGGTTGCTTTTTATTTCTGCATCTGTCAGTCACTTTGCAAGTTTTCTTTTAGCCATTGACGATATCAGCTCGGAAAGAAATCCAAATATTCGAGAAGGAATCCTTTCATTGGATTCATCACAACTATTCCATATCTCCACATGGCATGCATATTTACACGTTTTTCTATTCTTTTTTCGTAAAGAAAAACAATTCATTTTGTTTATCCGCTTATTTTCTTAATTGATGTCATTAATTTCTAAGAAATGGTAAGAATTTGCAAGATTAAACTCATGAAATTCATGATTTTATGGATTATGGATATTAAATTCATAATTTTATATGTTTTAAAAACACTATGCAGTCAACATGTGGGTTTTAAGATTTGGAACGCTAAAATCAGATTTTTGAAAACTTACAGTGAATTCTTATCAAAAAAAAAGTTAAATAATAGGAAGTAAATATCAATGAATTACCTTACTGTTACTGTTCCAACCTTTCTGGTATGAATTCCAAATTTTAATTTAAATCTGTGATGCTGAGTTTTGAGTTTTATTTCTCTACATTTTTTCTCTTCTCTTCCTTTTTTGAAATTGGCATTTTGATTTTTTGAATTTCTAGAAATTTGCTATCATCAGTTTGCTCACGTTCTTTGTTCTTTATGCCCAAACATGTGTATAGTTTAAATAAATTTCCCAAAAGGTGCATGAGAGGCTGAGAACTGCCAGTGACTGTCAGTTTAAGTTGCCGATCTCTTCTCATTCGATTGAAGGTAATCTTGCCCGCGCCCGCTGTAAGGTAACCGTAATGTTAATACTCGTACTTCTGGAGCAGGGAAATGGTAACTCAAGAAAATGGCACGAAGATTTGTATCAATTTGCCAAAATGCCGCCGCAGTGCTGTCACTCAAAATTTATTTTCAGCACCTATGGACCGACAAACAAACGAATGGATAGCAAGACCCCAGAGCCATCAAAATGTCATTTATCCGTCCTCTACCGAAATCTTTCTGCATCTTTTTAACCTTCAGATCGATAAGATTCAATGCTGATAACTTTGTAATTATCAGATTACTTTTACTTTAGCACATTCTTACTTCATCCAGAGAAGGAAATAAATCTTCGTAGCAGCTTCTCGGACATGTTTCTATTATTCTAACCGAAGTTTTATCATTTAGATAAGTTTAAATTGTTTCAACAAAGGTCTAATTCATTTCCGTTTATTGGGTCTAATCTTTCATCCCAAGGGAATACCAGTCAATAAATACAAAGTTCACGTTATCCAGTCAAATTAACATTTCCCTGTCGTCCCACGTTTGAAACATCCATCAAACTGCCTAATAATGAATGATAATGCTTATTACCCTATAAATACTTTCGTCCTTAACGTGAACAAAATTTATATGACCTATTACCTGCATATGCCGGAGAGATACGTGGCATACGTCAAATAGAGTGTTGTTAATCATTCCACGAGCACTGAATATGAAATTTTTCTTAAACTGAGGTTATTATCCTATCTGTGCTTCCTTATTTATTTTCAAAGTCATTGAAATTTTTTGAAGTTTCTGGAATCGCAAAATCTAAGTTTGTGTTTGAAGTATTTTTGGCCTTAGTAAAACCGCCAAAAAATTATTCTATTGTAAAAATCATCTTGAAACATATTTTGTTTTACATTTTAAATATTGAATTAATTAATTAGTGGTTTTAAATATTTTTAAATCAATTCCTTCTACAACAATATTCTTGAGTTAAAACTAGCATTCAGGTTGGAGAACAACAAACAATAAAAGAGATAGTCACTGAATAGTTCCGAATATAGAAAATCCAGTGATTAATAGATGTGATATTAGTTGCTGGCTGGTTATTACTAAATGAGATACGGGTTTCATTACATGCAGAATTTATAATTGGATATCTGGCCCCTGGAGACTTTTTTTATATAAAAGCTATTATTTTTGTTTATTTGTGTTGATAAAATTTTTGCTTTAATGGTTTCATTTAGTGCTTCATTGCACTGAACTCATAATTGCTATTTTAGTTCTTCCTCTGAAAGCACTAACGATTTGTTATTTTAGAAAGAGAATCATAAAAGTTTCGTTTTCTCTTTCTGTTCATTGCCCTGTAAAGGAAACAATCAAGCAATTCATTTTAATTTCCCAAAAGCATTAAAATAAATGACATTTTGACCAATACTTTTTTTTGGATTTTAAATTCTCCAAGGCAATTCTAACTAGCTTCAATTTAAGTTATAAAAAATATTAAACAATAATTAACCAACAAAAAAAAAAATTCAATTTTTTCCACTGGATATTTTTCAATAGAAATTTCTCACTGTGTGCTGAAACATATTTCAAGATCCAATATTCCATTCATTCTACCCTCCACTCGTTGAAAGAATCATGTGTAAATTTAAATTTTACTAACTGAACCGAACAATCCTGAAATTTAAATCTTTCGAAAATCTTAAAATATATTTTTAAAAAAAGGCAAAATTTATTCTATTTCATAAAAATTTACTGAAACTAAATTCGCGAAACTAATTCGATTAGTGGACTCAACGAAAACGCCCTTCAAGCCATCATCGATTTCACAACAATTTTGTTGTTTAATGTTTTTTTTTTTCTCTTTTCTTTCCCTTTTTTTTTGTGGAGCATATAAATTTGTCAGTCTGTGTGCATAGATGTACGATTACTATCAATACATTTGCTCCAATATTCCCTTATACTTATTGCTTATTGTGCACGCACCTTCGAATGTACCTATTTAAATACTCTGTAAGCTTAGTAAATTCAAGTTTCTTGAAGCGTAGACTATTTAATTGGCTTCTTAGTAGGGTGGAGGAAAAATTGTTTTCCCATTAAAAACTTCAGTTTTTTCCACAGAATTTTCATTTGAATCAAAGAACTAATAAATTCACATTTGCAGGATTTTTTGGATTGTGAAATACGGAGAATAAGAAACACTTTAAAATTTTGCTATTCACCATTTTCCATAAATAAATGGCATCGTAGTTTATTTGCTTCGTTTTTAATACAATGGCGAATATTTTTACGTTTACTGACGCTTATAAAATTGGTAAAACAGCTATTATAAAGTTTAATCTCACTTAAATTAACACCACGAATATTTATTTTGAAATCATTGCCTCAAATGAGAAGCATTCTTTCAACCAAATGTGTGAGCTGAACTGAACTACATATATGAATTTTCTGATCTAATCATTTTGAGATCAGATGGGAGAAATAAAAACGTTTTTAAATAAGAAGAAAGGAAAGTTCCTTACTTAGTTAGAAATTTCCGGACTGTTATTAAAATTTAACACGAAATTTAAATGTTTTTAATTGGAATAGATTATTAAAATGAATGTTTATAATTAATGAAACATTTATCATATGCTTGTATAACCATTACTCACAGAATATAAATATCTATTATAATTAGATATTTATATTCTTAACTCGACTACGTAAGTGTAAGATATATTTGTTACTATGCATAAATATCGTTATGACAGCAAAGATTATAACTTCGAGAATAACTGACCTAAAAATATTTTTCGCACAAACATCTATAAAAGTTTTAATGTCATTATTGCTGATCATTAACGAGAGGAAGGGAGCATAAGGTTGTTGATGCAGATTACGAAGTGTAGCCTGTCACATTTTCTTTATGCTGATGACACGAAGGTTATAAAATTCTCGGTGTGTAGTATACAATAACTGTGCAGTGATAAAACCATAACCTATTGCATTCAATTATTAATTCTTTTCATAAATACACATATTTTGTTATAATTAAAATTTTGAATGGATAAAACTTATTATCTTCAATAATTGTTGGATTGTAAAAAAAAAAATGATGTTTACCTTTTTTTTCATACTTTCAGCTAACTCGCATTTCCGAAGCCTTAGCCTCAAAGAAAATAAATTTTCTAAATAGATTCCGTATCGAGGCTTATCATCCTTATAAAAATCCTATAAATACCATACTTCTATGTAGATTTTATATCTTTTTTCTTCTGATTTTATGCTAAATCTGACGTAATTGGAGACAATCGCAAATTCTACGTTGACGTAACTATTAGCTAACTCGGTAATCAAATAAGATCGTAATTGTGTAAAGGAAGTACCGCTATTAATGATGCCGTTTTTATGCTATCATTTATGCGTCTAACAAGTGATCTCACTTGCTGTAATTAACAGCTATTTCTTTATTTAAATCCATTTTGTTTATTTACCTTTATTTATTTAGTCAGCAAAAATTACTCAACACAAAGTACATATGTCACTTAAAAAGAAAACTCTTTAAAACTCTAATTTAATGCATAAACAAAATACTGAAGACAGCATTATTTTAAATTTTAATTTTTACAGTACTAGGTTGCTTCATAGGTAGGACATTTGTTTCGTACTAATGAGGGAAGAAGTTTGAAACATAATGTGCAAAAGTGATTGTTAATGAATTTTTACAAGGTACTGCAAAATTTTTCCTTCTAGTTAGTTTGAAACTTCACTCAAAAAGTCCGAAAATAATTCTTGAAAAAAAAGAGGTTAAAATAAGAAGAGTAAGCAGAAATTCAACGAATAATATAAAATTAATTTTTGCCTTCATTGAAAGGCCAACAGATTTTTTCGGCAATGGGTAATTTTTTCATAGAAACAAGTGGTGAGTGAGTTGTAACTATTAAAATGAGCTAAATTAAAACTATCATATGAAAAGGCATGAAGCAGATGTAAAGCATGAATGGCTTATCTGCTATTGCAAAGGTAGGTTCTTTCTTTGCTTTAATTTAAAATTTATCTGAAGGAAATAACAACCTGTTTCGTACGAACAGAAATTAACAACATGTTAAATTAATTTTTATGGACTAAGTAACCAACTTAAAGCAGAACTGATCTAATATTAAATAAAAAGTTCTATAAATAATTTAAATTCGAAGTTTCTTTTGCTATCAAAGAAAAAATCTGGTAATAATTTACCTAACAAATAACAAATAGAGATAATTCTTTAACTTCGCTGCAGGCCGTCTTTTTAATTCATATTTCTAAGTCATTTTGAAAGGCACGCAATTCCTTATTCCTTTATATGATCACATCGTCAATTAGTGTTAAATATCATATTAATTTATTTTTAAATGAATATACATCTATTTTGAATGGTAGCAGATTAAGAATATTTTAACCGGTGTGATATGCATACATTGTAATGACATTCCTTCAGTCCATTTATTTCCTTCATCTCTTCTGTATATCTACGATAATGTCCCTTTACCTGTCACCTTTCCCACATGCAGTACATTTTCATTTCGTTATTTTTTCTTGTTGAATTTCCACCTTCACAAAACAAATACTTTTGAAGTCTCGAGAAAAACTCTTATCAAACAAGTCTTTATTATTTATTTCGATCACACGTGCATATTTCCCTCAGGCGCTTTGTCAATTTATTCTCTCTTTCCATACGTTTCCATACTTCGCAAAATTCCTGCCGAAGTATAAGTATAATATCTTTAAGATATTGTCAAAAAAATTTTATAGAAGCTATTTTCAAATTTCAATTATAAGATTTCACCGTGTTCAAAAAAATCACAGGAGTAAATTATTCAAAGAATGAAAATTTTCATGGAATGAAATGTTCTGCAAAATAATTTTACGATCAAGACACTTGGTTCATATAAACTTATTTAGCGTTAGAACTTACACTTCCTTATTTTCTTCCACTTCTTTCTTAAGACCGAAATACTGATTTCTTCATTAGAAAAGTGAAATTGAATGATTTAGTGTCAATTTTTGGATTGAAAGCTTGAATGCTGCAAATAATAACAAAGCTTGTGTTCATTTAGAAATATTATAACACAATTCATAGAAATGTTGAGAAAAATTCAAAACGTATAAGGTTATTAAGGTAAAAAATCATTTATCACTAAGTGATATAATCTATATGCGATCATTTTAGTGTGATTAGTCCTTTATTTTTCAAAATGAATTCGGCCATGTTTCGTTTTATGATTAACTTTTTCTATTTAATTTATACTTCACTTCCCTTCTTTTTACTGTATTCTTTCATAACATAGGACTCATTTTAATTATCTACAAATATTAGAAAACATAGTGGAAAGTAAGTATCATAATGCCTGACTAATTCATGCTACAAGTTTGAGAAATTACTTCAATTAGTCCAGCCATATATTATTTTAAAACGAGTAGTCAGAATCTAGTAATGTAGTTTTGTAAAATAGAACTTTTTTTCACCAACTAATAAAAGGAAAAAGATAAGCGAAGGGCCAAGTAATACTATGAAAAACTTTTAAGCAGGAAAGAAAAAAGGATCTTAATTTTGGTGGTAAAAGTTTTTTGTTTGATCTTTTTTTGTAAAAAAAATAGAATAAAGGTCAAGTGTCAGTGAATAGCTTTGACTAGAAAATTTAAACTGAATTTTTCAAGTTCAGTGATTATCCATACATTTTTTTCTGGCTGTTTTTTTGCCCATCTTAACTTATAGTAAAGCATAAAGGAATTGATTAATCTTGAACAACACAGCTGCTCGTCTAACCCTGTTGCTATATGTTTTATTACTTGTCATACCTTAAAATCCGATTTGCAACGGATGCTACTTCTCCTTCATATGAAATATTAATTAAACTACCTCCAATCGATAGATGTTATTGTAGCTTTAGGGCAAAGCATATATCACTTGAAATGTTTGATTTTAGTAGTCTTTGAAAACACGAGTCTGTCAACTTTCAAAGCTTTTGAAATGAAAACTGAAAGATATCAACTTCGTTCGGTTCAAAGGTGAGAAATGAGTATAAGGATTAGAGAAGATACTTGAAGTGATTGGAAAATATATTGTGTTGCTTTTCTCGGAAGGATAAAACAATTCTTTGCGATGAGGCACTTGAACAAATTGTGTTGAGTTAAAGGGAACACTTTGCTTATAGGATTATGGAAAGGTAGAAGTGAAAGAATGGATTAGAGTGGCGAAAACAAATTACTTTGTCGCTTTTCGGTAGCTACCAATAGTGTAATAAACACGTGGGATATTCGATAATCCTGCAGCAATTCTTTTTAAGGGAAGGAATTTCATAATTTCTGGTTTTTATCAAAGTGATTTTCCAAGTTCCAATTTTTCTAATTTCACATTTTCTGGTCATCAGAAGTATGGTTGCTGAAAAATTTTCAACTAATCTGCAATGATTTACATATCCAAGTTCTGGTCCGTTAAGTATTGACTTTCTCCATGCAACTGGAAATTAATACGGTTCAGTTTTTGATTTTTCAACTAAAGAATAGATTTTGTTTTCTTCCTCTGCTGCTCTTAGTCTCCTCTTGTATCCTGTGTATCCTGTTTTCTAGAATTTTAAAAAAACTAATATTACATGAGATCAAATTTGATTGTCGTAAAAAATTTTGAAAAAGATTCGGTATATTTACTTAAACTATCGCAATGCAACCAGTTCATCTCCCTTTAACCTGAATCTTCATATTTGTATATTTTTTCTTGCCGATCTAACAGGGATTTTCAAATTAAATTTATCTTTTGAACAGTAGAATGGAACATACGAGGGATAATATTTGGACATCTAAGTAATGTGTTTTCACGATAGATACATGAAAATTTTATAAGAATGCTTTTGTGAGATAATGGTACCATCTTTTTCATTTTCTATCTTTGCGCCTCCATCTATATTCCTTCAAGTTGTTTAAATTTTAATTAATAAGTTATTTAAATTTGAAAAGAGTGGAAGATATAGTACAGCTTTTCAAATTTTTTGGGTGTTTTATGAAAATTTCACTCATTTTATTTTAATGTTTTTCTTATTTTATTCCACACTCAAGCAGCATCCGTAGGATATGTTAAAAATCTTATGTCTTACTGTCTTATAAAATTTTGAAATAAATCAGATTCTAATCGATATGTAATTCAGATTTACCAACCCTATTTACAATGTTAATTTATCACATACTGATATGTTGAATTATAAATGTGATGAATAATGAATTCTGTCTGCAATTTAATTTAAATTATTAAGCATTATGTAGCTCAAGTTCTTGCGAAACACATAGTTCTCAAAAATTTAAACGGTTTAGTAATATTGAAAATATTAGATTTCATCAAGACACGAGTGTTAACAAATATTATTCACTTTTATATTACGTTAAAAACAGTATCCAATTTTGGCCGATGTTAATTAGTAATTATATCAGTCTAGTTGTTACACTTTGACACTTTATTGCTGCAAGGATTATTTTTTCATACGAACCACTTAGACCAAGCTATCTAAAAAGTGAAAATATCGCATTATTATTGCATGATAGCTATTTCCGGCTCATGATTATTCCCAATTTATCGTTGTAGTGCTCATAAACAAGGATGCAACTAATCCTAAACACAATTATTGTCCAATGTTACCGTAATCTGTCGAGAATGCCTGCCAGGTAAAAATAATTTTGAGTGCATGCGTATTCAATGAAGCATGCAGAATACACACACTTGGTAACCAATTAGCCCTTCCTTATACCACTTCAAGACAAGATCTCTAAAGTGTAATAAAATTTAAAATTTCTTCATAGTTTCTTGGCCAATATTCTTCTTTCAATCTATGACTTATATGCATTATCATCAATTTACGAATAATATATCTTAAATTATCTTTGTCAAGGCTTCTGCTTCATATATTACTTCAAAATTGTTCTAATCATGGTAAACTGCTAACTTTTACTTATCTTCTTATCACATTAGGGTTCAAAAACCGCTAAAATGGTTCATAATATCATTTAATTTCAGTGGTTTATTTTTATAAGTGTACAGCTTAATTAATAAAATAAAATGTGACCAGTTTCAACTTCTAAATTGACACATACAGACATATGACCAAAATATTAACCTAATAAAATTTTATATTCCATGCTTTTTACGGACCACTGAGTAGAGCATGTTGAAAGACCAGTAGTTAATTTTAGCTCTAACACCTGGCCCTTAAATTGTTTATATTATAGGACGATGATTGATGATATTGGAATTGTAATAGTATTAGCAAAGCGACGAGAATCATTGCCTTCTGTTCAATCTGAATTAATTAATTGAATATAATTATCAGAACATATAAGATATAAAAATAAATAAGTGCATCATGAATGTAGTTAAGCTTTGATAGTTACAATTTATATTCCTTATTGTTCAATCTAATTTTTTTACTTTTGATTTGAAACGAATAATTTCGCTGCATAGTCACATCATTGACCTTTTGCAGTTGTAATTATTAATGAGTAAATTAGACGGTTCTTGCACATCATCCGTTAATTATCCGTTAACAAGTAATTCTTACTTATGAGATCTTGGAAGATCGGCTTCTCATTCCGACAAAGGATGAAATAAAGGAGAGGTGCAATTAATTCAAAACTCTTTTTTATTCTCTATACTCACCACTTCATCCGTACAGATCTGTGTAGGAAATCTTCCTGATTGATGATGCACACTTATGTACAAAGTGGACCGTCTCTTTGATTTCCTGTGCTTGTTTGTTTCTTAATATTTTTATTGATAAGAAACGAATCGGACTTCCTTTTAATTGGGAGCGAAAATACAGTGTATCATCAAATAAGGAGTTGAATGACGCAACTAGGACAGTAACTTTAAGAACAATGTCACTATAGCAAGTGCTATCACTGCCTTCTTATATCTTCTCGGATTAGCACTCGTCAACATTTGATGCGATGGAGTGTTGAGGTGGAAGAGTGAATCAAATCCGAACTTTTCCTATCCCTACCATATACTTTCTGTTTTATGAAATCTCCAAAATGAAAACTGAAGTGAAATGAAGTGAAAACTAATTTATAGTCAATTAATAAATATTCCTAGCATTACTTAGTACTGCTATACTTCTTCATTCATTTTCTTACTGTTGCATTTATAAAACATATCTAATTCAATAAAGTTGATATACTAAAGAAAGATCTTGCACTGAAAATCTATTAAGTTATTTTAATTATTTCTTTCTGTGCTTTAAATAATTTATTTGTTTTAAATCATTTCGCATTTTCACAATTTTAGCTCGATATTCTTCAAATTTCTTTCGAAAATCTCAAGAACAATTTGAAATATTGAAGACGAAACATTTTCCCCTAGAAAATAATAACATTCTAATGCCTTCCTTGAGATGCTTTATATATGCATATTTTAATTTTTTAAAAACCAAATGATAATCATATCTTAGTATTTCGAGAACTACAGCACTTTTCAGCTTGTAATCAACGTTGGAAATAGTTTATTTAATTGCTTTTAAATTTTTTTACTCCCAGCTGTGTCGGTAATTTGACTAAATTTAATTAATTGCATTCAAACTGAGCGTCAGGATGTCTGCTCTGAATGTGTGGGAAGGTCGGAAAGAATCGTTTGTCACCGTCACCGGATCGGGTAAGACAAGTAACGACAGATACCCACATGGGTTAGCATTCTTTCCGGACTGAGTCAGTAGCATCCTTTCCTCTTGCATGTGTGAAGTGGACATTGCTATCCAGTGATTAATGATGAACAGTTGAGATAAGGAAGGCGATTTTGGACAAATTAGTGCTACAGCATTTCAGGGAGATTGATCGTCTCCGTGCAAGAAGAAAGAATTAAGCTTATCTGTTGGACTGAGTGAAATCTTTAATGTTCGATAATATGGATTTTTGATTTTTGAAACGATCAACCCTACTCTCTTTTCAAAAATTACCGAAATTTTCTTCAAACTTCAAGTTTAAACTCTTCCTCAACAATGGTGTTTTTAGCCATCACAATATTTGGCAGCCTGATCACTCCTTAAACGAATAATTAAAATGTTTTTCTTCAGGACTCTGAGAGATTTTAGCATTTCCACATTTGAAGATGCCTGGGATACTTCAAGTTTTGACTTTCAATTTCAGAATCGAATTTTTGAATATTTTACTGACTGTAGCTGAAATAGTAAGCTCTTAAAAAAAAAAACTAGTGATTTCTGACTTATTTCATCCTTAACTTCAGTAGGGATAATAGAATTCAGACTGAAGCATATCAAATTTAAGTTTCAACAGACACCACCTTTTACCACATTTCGTTGTTATGAAACTTTCATAATATTAAATTTACCGAACATTTAAATTAAAAAAAAAAAAGCAATAACTCGTTTAACAGAAGTGAAGGGAAGTCTAAAGTGAATTAAGCTAATTTGAAAATAAGTAAACTAAGAAGGATGACACGAAAATATCTTGGCTCAAACGCCCGGAACATCATGTTATTCGTCCTACCGTATATCTGACCCTTCCTGGCATGATGCAAGTAACAGCATGCCACAAATTCCATCTGCTGCTTGCACGTGGAAATACCGTAATGGAATTAATGTTAGAGTATTTTAAAGTTTATTTCACTAAAAATCATAATAAAGGAAGTAGAAACACTGAAATTGAGAGCATCTTGAGATCCATCTGTCCATACAGACATCTCATAGAATCATACAGATGTTGCGACGGGATGATTCGCGACATGACCAATCACTACGCAGGTTCATGATGCCTTTTACGAGAAGTACTTACCACTCGGTCCTGTCCATCTATCTTTACGTATTGAAATAAGTCATATACCAAATTATATCGAATAATAGTTGGAAAGACGAGGAGAGTGACTGTTAGTCAACGTCTACAGGAAAATTACTGTAATGTGTTGAGATAGCAAATCAAAATATAACAAGTAGCATCTAGAAAAGGACTCATTCGTTGATACTCAGCCACCACAATTAATTAAGGTCAGTAGACGGAAGCAAAGTTTGGCCTTTCACGTAAGGTAACTAGTCGTTGCGTTATATTTTTGTCCCTAATTCATGCCATCTGAAACAATTGTTTTGAAGGAAAAGAGGGTTGACCATACCTGTTCGTGAAAGTGATCCAAACAAAGTACGTGCATCACGTCATAAATATTCCATCACGTAGTACTCCTCTATTTATTCTCTGCAAAATTCATCCAATTCTTACTGCGTTGTAATGTGATCTCTTAACGTAACGAAGACGCAATAAGCGCAATAATAGTGAATTTCCCTCAGCCAATCATATCAATAGGTGGAGCTTAAATACTGATGTACCGCCTGCTACTCTATGACATACTCGGTGGCTGTCAAAAGGTAAATCACGTCGTGTGTATGTGTGTATGTGTGTGTGTGTGTATGTGTATGTGTGTGTGTGTATGTGTATGTGTGTGTGTGTATGTGTGTATGTGTGCGTGTGTGTGTGTATGTGTGGGTGTACGTTGCTTATGTATGAATGTGTGTGTTTTGGTTGGGATTGTTGATTTTATAACCGTAAATTTTTTCTATGCTTTCATAAATGTTTTGGTAGGAATGAAAAAGTGAAAAAAATTTTGGGAATGATCGTTCGAGAAGGTACGTCAACTTGGCGATACGTTGATTTGTATAACAATATTGATTGATATTGATAAAGGACAGTTGCTAATGACGCGAAGATTTCGGCCACGACAATAAACATTATTTATCCCAGGCGTAAGCGAGAGCAGCAATTTCGAGAAGTTTGCAAAGTCACAAGGCAAACTCACAATCCAGATTTAAACTTTGCAAGCTTCTCAAAAAATTGAAACTTATCTAGATACCTTTGTTTGCATTACATTCGGTGTGGGCCTTGTAATTTGGCTTGACACTGCTGGATATTTTCAAAGGTAATGCTGAAATGAGTTTAGTTGCAGTAGTAATTAGAAATGGCAGATGATGTAGATTTGAGATGAATGAAACTTTTCAATTTAGTCTTTAAAATTAGATTATTTCAAGATCTTCATCATTCAGTTTAATATTTTCCGTTACTTTTTGCTTGCCTGAAAAGTGTTTAAAAGTTTTTTTTTCTTTTTACTATTTCAAAAACGATCAAACATTTATCAATTGTCTGATTTCTTTCGTCTTTCCGATGACAAAGATGCCTTAAAATTCACCTGCTGGCTCCTTTTTTCTTAACAGCTATTTTCAGTTTTAAAACGGCTGAAATAAGAAACCGAGCTTGCTCAATTATTATCAGCAATGCTAGCGAAAAAGATAATCTTTTGTGCTGAGTCATAAAAGTAATTTTCCAAAACATTTTGCTGAGTGAGATTCATTCACGAAATACTGTAATGAAACTTTTAGGAATCAAATCTTTTTCTTAGTTTTGTCCGAAATATAATTTTGTGATCTAAGTTCTGTTTTAACTTGCAGTAATTCTTTAGTTATCCTCCTAGACTTGTCAATGTCACAAAAAATTGCTCATTTCCCATTGTTTTCGAGGGACATTGGGCATCGATAAAGAAATATTAAATTATTTGCATATAAGGTGCCAAATAAAGTTATAATTTCCAGCATTTTCAAGAGGTAAAAGGAAATTTGATGCGAAAGATGGTAGTGAAGTAGTTTTTTAAAATTTGATATATTTTTTTAATATTTTATCCTTATTGTTTACCAGAAATACTTTCACGAGCCTTCCCGTCTATGTCTAAGAAAAACAACTACATCACAAGGATAAATATATGCCAATCATAGATAAGTATTCGAGGTCTAGTTCTGAATAAAGTTATAAGTCGCAACTTAGATTCTGAAATAGTTTAATCAAAAACGTTTAGAAAACTAATATGATCAGTTTCTCTCCACCTATAAGCAGCTACTTTAAATAATGCTTCATTTGGTTTTGAAGATAACTCTACATAATGTTTCTTTTCAAGATTTTAGGAGAATTCCCTCGCATCCTTAAATTAAATTTTTTGTAATTATCAACATTTTATTGCTATAAGCTAATATCTGATAGAAATTAAGTCAAATTCATTACTGTTTCATAAACTACTTTACATGATACATCTAGAGATCTGCCAAAATATATTTTACTGAAGTTATTTACCACAATATGAAATATGTAGTAGACTAGATAACTTTATTGGCTATTTAGATAATAAGTATTGGTATGGGATAGACAGTACTATCCAGCAGATTAACTAAAGTGAGAACCATTTCAATGCCATCTAGCCAATTTGTGACATAAACTTCTGTAGTGCTGACAAGTCGAATATTGTTTGTTTTTTGGGAAACATTTATAATAAATGTTGGGTTTGTGGAGGAATAGGATTCATTTGAAGGAGTCAAAAAACATCTGACATAAGGTTTAAAAACGGGAGGATGATGAAGGAAATGGCTTACTGCCTAATAGACCTTCCTGACCTTCGATTACTTTTTTCCAGTGTGATATAAATCAACAAAAGACCATTCATGTTTGTTTGCACTGTTTAAACAAGCAGACAAAAAAGTTGTCCTTATCAGAATAATCCAATCACAAAGATGAAACACGTTCCCTTCCTCTTCTGCTTCCTCTTCTTGCTATTTCGAACTAACAAGTTGCTCCTTATTTTTACCATTTTGTGTAATAATGGTTACACTCTTTCTCTAATAACTTTATTGATGTAAACATTATTAATAAACATTCATGAAACTAAACTATTTGTCGAAATTAAGAAGATATACTTCTGAACTCGCTTTATAGTAATGTCAAACAATGTTTGTTTTGCCAAGCAGTTCTAAGAAATACACAGGTAGGAAAAAGTTAGGAGAGAGAAGTTAGCCATGGTCTCTCATTTAATTTTATCAATGTGCTGATAAGTAAAATGTTATTCACTTTAATAACTTATAACTATTGCATATTCTCATCGGATTAGTGAGTAGCCATTCCTATTTCATTCCAAAATCTTTTTCAGATCATTTTTTCTTTTGTCTAACAGTTATTTCAAAAGTTCTATAAATAATAGGCATATGATATCTATGCATGAGTGCGAAGATGCGTTTCTCGATGGAAGCAATATTGTGCGGTCAAGCGGACAACAATGGTGCTAAACGGCGCAAACGTCCTCATGACAGGCACGACAATGATGCCCGTAAAGAAAATAAGTGTAGTGGATCAAGTGGAGAAATGTTGAGGGTAAGCGAAACTTTTATTTGATTTCGCATAATGAAATATGTTGAAATAAAGCTATATCATAGTTCCATTACTTCAGCCTGAGTTCAATTATACTTTGATTATAGTAATGACAACAGTATCTTACCATTCTAGCTTTTTTCAGGCAAGCGCTAGTCCAGATCGACCGGAGAGCTCATCGTTAAATAGCACTAACAATTATGTAATATCTGCTCAAGGTTCAAGTTCACAATCATCTCATTTAACCGACAACAGCTTTTTTCTGGAAGAGCATATGAGGGATAGAAGTGAAGTATGTTTAGAAGCTAAATTTTGAATTTAGAAAAACTATGGTTTCATCAACACAAAGGAACTTCTTTAATTCATTGTTGAATTAAAAAGAGAAAGTTGTTAAACTGAGTTTTTGAAATAGTGAAAGGACTAAGTAAAAATCAAAATCAACTGATGGAGGATTCCGAAATACAGTTATCTCTCAGTTGGACAGTACAAGTTGAACCAAAAACTCTAAGTTAAATTTCAAAAGAAAAAATCCGAATATTCTTGAATTAAAATTGATAACTCCTACATCAGAAGCAAAGTATTGAAAATATTGGGCGGGTGATAGATATTTTATCCAATCATCCACTGCTATGATACAACGGCAGTGATCGATGGATTTCACTTACGGCGTTCTAAACTGCTGATGAATAATCATGCTACCAGTAATGTTCTCTTTATCAATGCCTGCTTTCATCGTAGAATAAATCTCAACCGTGCTGTACTACTTCTGTACAGCGATTTATAGCTGGAGTATCAAATTCATGGATGTTATCTTTCCGAAGCTTTACTCCTCATCACTCTCTTTTTGACAAATCATCGTTTTACTCATAGATTTTTCTCTTTCACATTTTCTATTCCAACCATTTGTGTCTTTATTTTACTGAAATCTCCATGGTATTGTAATAACTGTACATTTGTTTTGGTTTTTATGATTTTCGTTTTTGTTTTTATAGGTCCAGAAGGCAAGTTGCAGTACAAAATATGATAGATACTCTAAATCAGAGAATCAAGGGAGAATCATTATCAGTAGCGGCAGAACTGGTCGTAATGATGGAAAAATGGGCATCATCAGGTCATCTAGATCAGTAAGTAATCATTGATTGTTTGGTCTATCAATTTGGTTCTGCCTCACAATTTATTCTATCATTTTATCATTTCCTAATTTCTCACTACACTAACATTTCGTTAAATTTGAAGTAGTATTGCATTAATATAAATGTCTCTTATTTTAAATTCTACTTTGTATCATAAAAAAATTTTTAATAATTTCTCACTAATCACTGATTAGTCAAGTACTGATAATTTTTTTTTTAAACTCTGAACTGGAAACCTCAAAAAAAAAAGACTGGCTGTTTAAAATATCTTTATAATTACTTTATATCTATATTAAAACTCTTTTTAAGGGAACATAATATTTTATGATTTTGCAAAATTGTTGTTTTAATTGCATTTAAAAAAAAATGGAAGAAATTTTTCTGAATAAATGTTGCTTGTTCATAAAGAGAATCACGGCGCTATTAGAGAAAATGAGCTTTTCTAGGTATTCTTATACTCTGAAAAATGGGATTTTTTCTTTCTTCTGTAAGCGAAATTATAAAATTTTAATGTTCGATGAGAGACTGGTAAAGAGACCTTCATGAGGAAATAACGGATACATTCCTTCTGTAGCTTTACCACAATGAACATTAGACTACCGAGATAACATTTGTCGCATTAGCAGTTGGTTAATCACCTCAATATTGTTAAAATCCCATCTAACAACTGTCGTTACGCAATTGGTCTATGCTGCAATACGGTGCCATTTACTAACGATTCATACAAGAAAGCAATTCTATTAATTATGGATCATTTAACACAAATAAGTTGGTTTGAGTATTCCATCCATTAATTAATATTCTATGTTCATTTCCTTCCACTTACGCAACTTTGTGTATGTATATTTATGCACATGGTTGTTCTCACTTAATTTTTTGAATCTTGCATTTTCAATTCCGCTAACTCATCAGAAAATTTTAAAAACTATTTTTTTAGCACCAAAAATTTTCAAAAAGTCGTACTCAAAGTATTGTGATACCAACATTTTGAAAAATCAAGTATATAATTGTTGAAAAAGGAATCTGGAGCAGTAGAACGGAGGAAGCCAAAAAATAACCAAATTTTTTGCTGTGAAAAAACTTGGTTGAAATATAACTTCAGGAAGGCTCAGTGTCGCCAAAATGGTCAGCCAGTTTTACCAAAGATACTAATCGACCTGGCTCAAGTCTAGAAACATATCACGAACCGCTTGGTTTCAGTTCAGATGATGAAGGCCAGTGCGAAAATAGCTCAAGGTATGATATAAAAAATCAATACTTGAATCTAGTGGTTAACAGCAAATGTAACAGAACTTCAAGAATTGGATCTTAATTAATTTGAAGTAATTAAAATATTCCGATAGAAATTTTGCTTGATATTCTGAAATAATTAAAATATTACTGGTAGAAATCCAATGAATAAATGAATTAATGAGAATTCAGGAGCCTATTCGAGAAATCCGAATCTGCATAATAACAAATTACTTCATATGAATTCATTCCATCTTAGGGAGACTAGCAAATATAGCAGTAACCGAAGCAAGTCGGGTGCAACAAAACCAGCTTATTCCTACATTGCCTTAATCGCAATGGCCATTCTAAATAGTCCTGATAAGAAACTGACTTTGTCTCAAATTTGCGACTTTATTATCAATCGATTTCAGGTCTGTTATTAATTCCTTTATTATTAGTTTTATTAAATTTTTAACTGTATAATTAATAGGAACACCCAGTCAATATTGCTAAGGCAAAATTAATGCTCAATTTTTGCTAAAAATTTGGATTTTACGGTTGCTCAAATAATCTTGTATATTGGAAAATTACTGTTCCAAAAAGTTAACAAATATTCATTTGCTTAACAAAAGTTCATTTTATTTACTCTCTTTAATTGAGAACAAAAATAAAAACATTTTTATTTAATATAAGCTAATGCACTTTATTCGAATTTTTAACCACAATGATTTCTGAAATTGAGAAGTCATAATTTTTCAAAATTTTTTTTAGTTTTTTTAAAATACTTCTTGAAAAAAAACTAGTCAAAAAACATTTCAGGATAACTTGAATTCTTTCCCATAAATTTAATGAAAAGTTAATGAAAAAATTCGGTTTTTATAGTATTATCGGGAGAAATTTCCGGCGTGGCAGAACTCAATCAGACATAATCTGAGTCTAAATGATTGCTTTGTCAAAATTCCACGAGAGCCGGGAAATCCTGGGAAAGGGAATTACTGGGCATTAGATCCGAAAGCCGAGGATATGTTTGACAATGGTTCATTTCTCCGGCGTCGCAAAAGGTTTCTTACATTCCCAAATATTTTGAAGACAACGATTTAAGTTTTATCAATAGTACAGGAACTGTTAGCTGACGGGTTACGGTATATAATTGATGATATTTTAAACAGAATAGTTTCTATGCTTTCAAGGCACAAAGTTTTCGACAGCTAGGCGCCGTTCCACGAAATAGAAAGGGAGTTGTAAAGACGGTCAGCTAATGTTTTCTTTTTAATTTACAACCTGAATTTTTAAGGCAGTTAATTAATTAACCCTGCGGAAGGTCGAGATAATTCTGGTTCAGGTGATCAGTAGATAATTAAATTTTGGGAGCTTTTAATGAGATTTTAAAGGGAAGAAATTTCAGATTTAAGCGACAACAACCAGAACCAGATTATCAGTCTATCACTTATCCAGGAACGCCGTTTTTGCCTCCGGGACCGCCCTTCCTACCTTCAGCATTCCTGGGAACCCATGTCTCACCACTTCCTCGACTAGCACCTATCAGACCGACTGCATCTCTAGCATTTCCACCGCTCGTACCTCGCATATCCGAAAGTTTTGCACCTCGAATTCAGGTCACTAGTCCACGAGCATTGATCGGACCACCTGGCACACACCCTCCACCACCTTTCCCATGCATGCCCACGGGTATTTCACCTGCAGTTGATCACCAGAAATTGTTTGCCACACTGGCAGCAAAAGTTATAGCATCATCGCAGAGTGATAGTGGCACTACGGCTTACAAATAAGAGTACAGTAAGAACAGTATCACTAATAAAATGTATATAATAAATCATAACATCGAAATCAGTTTTTGCTGAATGTATCTCATCCAATGTACACTTGTCCAGGGCTTTTTTATTCTCGTCATTGATGTATTATCTCTCTTGTTCACTTATCATTGCTCATTTTGAATCTTAGTTTAATGATCAGTGGTCGGAAGTTAAGTATCTATCTCAAACATTCAGAATTAGTTTGAATCAAGTTCTGATTGAAATTTGGACTTATTTTTTTAGAAATCTTGCCATTTCTTTCTAAGAAATTATATATCACTTTTAATAAAAGCTGATCAATAATAAATTTACTGCCAAGATTTCTGTGCAACACTGATATCATTAATCAGTTTGTTAGGATCAGTAGAAGAGAGTTTCCAAGAATATTTTCATCTTACATCACATCCCAATTTGTTTCATGCTGTGCTATTCATAATTTCAAATCACACAAATGAGTTTTAATATGAAGTAATTTGAAAATGCCACTGATTTTATCACATTATCAGACAAAAAATTCGCACCTATTACATTCTTCGATTCCAAATCCAGTGCTACTAGATTAGCAAAATTCAATGGGAGTTAGGAATTTTAAAGAACTTAAAAAATGTGACGTGAATTTTCGTAATGCTATTATAATATTATACTTTCTGTATATACTTTAAGTGCAAAGTAATATCAAAGAAATTTTTTTTGGCTAAAGCATTTTAATACATAAAAATCCCAGAATCATTTCTTTATATTTTTTATTTTATAATAAAAGTGTATTCATTTTGATCAAGTAATAATGTCATTAAGTGATGAAAGTTATTTCATTTCTTCATTTATTCTTTTTGTTCATTCGTTTACCTAGTTGTTTATATGCTGAATTGTATCCATTTCGATAAAAATGGCAATTTTTGAGTAAAGACGTGGCAAAAAAAAAAAAAAAAAAAAAAAAAAAAACCACAAATTAAAATGAATTCAATTCCAGACGTGGATGCAAATTTGCAGGATTATCTTTCCTTTATCTGAAAAATTGATCGTCCTTGGAGAAGGCCTTCGGGCTGAGAGTTACATTGCCCAGTGTCACTGGTACTTCGAATACATCCAAATCTTGAAGTGATTTCATCCCAGCTGCCAATCATTATCATCTTTATTTCATCTTTTCTCTTTTCTCTAGTAATTACTATCTATCATCTTCTGGAGAATCGTTGCTTCCACAGTTGTCTTAAGATTGAGGCTTAGAACTGAACAGCTTCCCGTCATTGATCATCTCTGTTGCTTGGATAAATTTGTTAAAAGTCATAAGAAACACTACTGATTTGTTTTGATAGCAACTACAAGCAGTCATTTTCAATGCTTCAATTTTCAACATTTCGGGAAAAATGTAAGCCAATATAATGCAGTGGAATGGTTTTAGTATTTTTTCTATTTTTGAAATTAAAACAGTTCTGTTAAAAACTAATGGATGATTTCAGAAACCAATTATATCTATCTGAAATGATATGATATCACTGTTCATTCCAAGTCATAGAAAATATAATTTTTAGCATTTTTAGCACAGCTAATTTGAAAACTTTTTTGAAATTTAATTAAAAAGCTTTTTCTCTATGGTTTCGTAGCAGTGTCCCAAGTAAACGATCTGAGATTGAAACCTGTTTTTAGAGAGAAGGTTAGAAACGCAGTTATTCCATAAGACGGGTGAGCGAATGAATGTTTGTGAATCAGCATTTGTTACTAATTTGATGTGACACAATAACAAAAATTGTTTACTTCTATCCCTCTTAAAGAACCAATTTTCTTCGTATGAAAAATTTACACAAATTTTTAATTAATTATTTGATAAATGGTCGTTCTCAAAATTGAAAAACTATTTCTCTACAATTAAAGTAATGAAAAATCTCATTTGATTTAATTAATTCATTTCAATAGCTTATAAGGCGCTTACTGAACCATATTTGGAATAGTCTTTTTCATAACCAACTTATAAGTAAATGACGCTTTACCAAAAACTTACTGAAGTTTTTGTTTTGCCTAAATTTATTTTATATTTCTCTTTTTGATGGAACTACTCTGAGGTACTGTCGAGTTTTTGATGAACTCCAAACTTGCCTTCCCAGGGAAAGTTAACAACCAAACCAGTATTTGCTTCAGTTTTTTTTTATCATAATGCATTCTGCATATTAATATATCATCACAATGGCGAATGAAAAATTGTCACTAAAAACTTCATTTTTTTTATTAAGCTATTATGCTTCAGAACCATAAATATTCTTTGTTTAAAGAAAGAGGGAGAGCTTGTGTCAAAGACCTGACCGCAGTGACGCGGAGTTTTCCACCATTCCTGTTAAGCAGTCACCTCAACTGTTTCTCTTGTCCATGTTCCTTCTACTTCTACTGAATTAGAATTGTTTTATTATTCGAACGTATTGATTTTAACTAGCTTAAATATTTTTCCTGAGTATCTGAAAAAACATTCACATCACTTATCATTTACAAAATTATGGAAACTTTTGATGTCGGAAAGAGCTGCAGTGATGGCAATCAGTTTCCGGATATGAAATGTACTGTTCATGAAT
This sequence comes from Setaria equina, assembly GCA_003012265.1. Taxonomy (NCBI): domain Eukaryota; kingdom Metazoa; phylum Nematoda; class Chromadorea; order Rhabditida; family Setariidae; genus Setaria; species Setaria equina. The sequence continues at coordinate 84,489 of PQVD01000329.1, forward strand.
TTGTTGTACATCGAACAATTTCCGGTTGTTGTGATTTCCAAGTGCAATACAAAGAGACAAAATGTGATTTCTTAACTTTGCAAATCCTTATCATGAAAAGCTACTGCATTTATATTGCACTAAAAGTCCAACTTTTATTATAAAAATTTTAACAATAAAATGAAACTTCGAATTAAGGCAACAAATCAATGGCATCTCACATCTGAGTATGAACTTCAAATCTTTGCCTATCTTACTCTACACCTTGGAACTTATACTTGAAGTATCTCTACCAGTATTTCGCATATAAATCATTGTTTGTAGTCAAAATACAAAATACATAATTAGAAAAATCTTAATTAACAAAGAAAAAGTTGCAGGAAGAGATCTGCTTTCATCTGAGCTACACATAATCATTGAAAAGTTCACGGCGATCGATACTTTTTTTTTTTTTTTTCAATTTTCTCTCTCAGTTGGAAATGATATCTCTTTACCGTAAAGTTTTGGAGCAATGTTTTAAGATCACATCAAAGGATAGCGAAAAAGTTGTTTTTATAGGCTAATTTGTCAGGTGTTAACAGCATCGGCGTTGGTTAGATATGCCATTACATTCTTGAGCTAAGCGGCATCTATAGCATCCAGATGACACTTGTAACATCAACGCTTCAGATGGAGCTTGGAAATCTAAAAACATGACGGAAAGCTATGTGTGGCTTTCAGGGAACAAATGTAACAACTAATAGCTTTTCTGTGAACATTGAATATTATTTCTAGTAAATAGTTAACCATATCTTTCTTCCTATATTTCTCCATAGTATATTATGGCAAACGAATTTCTGGAAAAAATTCTCAGCAAAAAACTCGACTTATTATTGGATTTGAAGAACGTTTATGATAGGAAATTAGTTTTACAAATAGTATTTAAAAAAAGTATTTTATCAGTTGTTTATAGCTAGTGCAAAAGTAATATTTCTTCAAAGAGTTTCTTAAAAGAATGAAGCTTTGTTTTTTATTAGATTCTGCTGGACCTTGCACCTCTCCTCGTTGAAGCATCGTCCCACTTCATATCATTGGATAATTTGTTTTTAGTTTACTTTGTTAAGTTATGATCAATTCAACTTATAGCATATGCCTCATTTCGGTATCGCAGAAAAATTATGCCAATATCCTAAAATGAATATAATAGAGAATGAAGATTTGTGCAGTAGTAAAACTGCATGTAGTGTTTCGAACTACATTAACACAAAAATTTTTTGATCAGATAATGCCTAGAACTACTAATTAATGCAATGTATTGTATGACTATAACAGTGGCGAGAAGAGATATGATTTCATTACTGAAATACCACAATTCACAATTTATCAATTTAAATAACAAAATAAAAATTTAACTTTGATGGTTAAACCCAAGCATAAATTGACAATAAAAGGAATTGAACTCAATTTTTTAGCAAAAATAGTCCTTGAAATTCAATAAACTTCAAATTAATATTACTCTACTTGGTGATTCAGGTGAAATATTCTGTAAAGGACTACAGTTCAATTTCGAGACTAATCTAAGAAAACTTAAAAATGCAATTTCGGAAGTTCCGTATCTTTTGTTTAACAATTATGCTATGCTTTATTAATTCTGATTGCAATTTTCTAACAAAGTATTATGGAATTGCAAGATTAATTGATAATGAAAGTGTAAGTAGTAGATGTTCTTCTGTACATGTAAGTGAGTCAGCTGTCTTTACTGCTATCACTTTTCGTCTTTTGCTGATAAGGCAGAAAACAAAAACACAAGTTTGGCAGATTTGTCAAGATTGTACTGCATCTACTCATACTAAGAAGCAAACAACATTGTTCTCATTTTAAGAAAATGACAAACGATGCCGCTTCTTTTCTTTGCCGCCGTTAATATCTTCTCCTACAAACTTATTCGGTGCTTAAGCCGCAAAACTAACATTGTTATCATTAGAAGTTATCACTGATTTTAATGGTCACTAATGCAAACAACCCTTTCATACTTCATTCTTTATTATTTAATGTAAAAGATGAGAGTGCAAGAACTTATACTAGACTATATTTAATTTGTAAAATCTACAATAATATGCAACAGTTACCAATGGTCCAATCGTAGTTTCATCTCAGGATAAAATTCTGACTGCACAGACTAGCACCACTACCAGTTCTTCCTTCTATTAGTTTCATTTGTTTTAAAGTATATTAATATGTTAAGTACATCAAATGGACGGGAATCTTTGACAATGTAAAATTCATTTAATTCTACTCTTTTTCTCCAAATAAACAAATGCTATATTGAGCACAATAGACATCACAAATAATTACGCTATTAGAATAACTTTAAATAATAGATTGTTTATTTAGCGCAAAGAAAGAGTAGAATTAAATCTAGCTGGAGCTATTTGCAGATTGTACTTCAGATAGCCCGCTTGCTGCTTCCCACCCAGATACCTCAGAATAAAGATTCGGAAATAGGGATATGATATTCAGGAGCATCGATGACAGCACGAGCTGCAATGACCCGTTTGTTGCCGTGATTGAAGATTCGGGAGAAGGGGATGAAGAAGGTCAAATTAGAAAGGATAATTTACAATTCACACTATCTTAGAAGCAATTTGTCGCTCGTTAGTGTTGTGTGAAGTTCACGAACTGTTTATTGGTTGTGAACAGTTGTTCGGGCCGTAACTCTCATCTTTACCTTGTCCTTCTTCATCCCACCTTTCTCTGGTTCCTCATTTGGCCAACTGACCAACGAAATAGATCCCTGCCTGCTAGAGTGATGATTTGTTCCCGAATGCTTCGAACAGAGAATTCATTCATTCTCTCTCCCTTTGATGTTCCTCCAATGAAAAAAATGAAATTCCCATATCAAAAAAGCTGAATATTACGGTACTTCCAAATGGGAATGACTCTGAGACGTTGTTATTTTAGTTTATTACTCTTTGTTTTTGTGACATTGAGAGGAGAATGCCATTTCCAGAATTTAAACGAATCGCAGTGAGTTCTTCTAGCATTTCAAATTCAAATAGAAATTATCAGGCACTTATCACCAGCAGTTAAAATATATTAAATTTAAAGAAATCAAATGACAATCAGAGATGAAAAACTGTGCTTTAAGACTGATTATGACAGCAAAACCGCTATCACTTCTATGCAATGCTCCAATTTACCTCTTTTGTTTTTTTTTTTTAATTAATTCTTTCCCTTGCGAAAGAACGAATCATTACGAAAATTAGAAAAAACAAAATACGGCGCATATTTCTGAAAAGTTTTCCAATTTTTTAAACAGCGCTTCATGGCGTAGTTTTTAAAATGTAATATAATGAACCTTGCTTAACGAGAATTAATTTGGAATTCAAAATATGATTTTCTTTTTGAGGCTGATTGGAACAACATCAACAAAATCATTTACTAAAGCAAGGGAGTTTCTAAAGAGTAAAAAGTAAATTACATTAAGTCATTGAAAATAAAAGATTTACCAGTTATAATTGAGAGAAATAGTTCCATAAGTAAGTTCGTAATTTGCATTAAACAGTTGCTTGTTTAACAATAGTTACTGAATAACTGATTGTACTTTACACTTACAAGTTATTCACTTTTTATCACGCCTAATCTAAATGTTCTATATTATATTCTTAAAATGGTTTTACTGATGACAAATGAGTAAAATTTGACATTAATTTAGATAATGTAAAAGTTAGGGTTTTTTGAAACTCATAAACGCAATGATGCAACTATTTCAGTTTGATAGATTAACGTAAGTTAAACGATTTTCACACTGATAACGCTTGATGCTTCTGGCTGTATTACACCTGTGTTTTTATTATATAAACTTCTCGGAGCTTTAAGAAAATTTTAGCTAGAAACATCATCCCTGAATAGTTCAGGCATTTGTGAATAATATGTAACTCACCTCTTTTTCTTCAACGGAGGCTTTTTTTGTTAGGTTTCAGTTCATTAAATATGATTTTGGCTGATCTTCTTAATTTTTACAAGCAGTATAAGGAAAGCTTTGCTTGCTATATTTTCGAATGAATTCCAATATTTATTTATGAAAATATAAAGTAAAATTAATATTAGTATACGTATACGAAAATTTGCATAATTTTTAGAGCCAACAGAATTTCAAATTTTTATACAAGTTCTAAGCCGATTGACATAGCCCATTAAACATAAAATTATTTCCGAAAAACAGAACTAATTTTATCAAAATAACTACGATTCTCCGTGGTAAAAGGTAATCACGCAAGAACTCTTCCATATAAAATGGCATTTTCTAAGGATTGCATAGGTGAATTTCAAATTTATGAAGAACTACAAATGTAGAGTGCAATAATGTTTATAGTGCAACTAAAACTTAGTTATCTCACCATTCACAGTGGTCATCACTATTAATAACTCATTAAACATGAATTACATATTCAGATCAGGGATCATTAATTATACGATTGATATTAGTTAATGCTTTTTTCTTATCCAATTGTTTTAAACAATGAAGAAGAAGCTATGCTTGCAAATTACTTCCAGTTCGGAGAAAATTAAATATTTAGTATATATATTAAGTAAGATAAAAGGTAAATTAGAAGTTAACTTTTAACAGAGAAGCATAGTTTCTCAGGTTATTTATTGCAGCAACAGAAATGTAAATTACATTACAGAAGTTGAATTAGTGTTGCTGGGAAGTGAATTTAAGGAATTCTTTCTCAGAAATTCTGAATCATTGATTAGATTTGTGATATTATTTCGCCATAGTAAAATCATATGTTCGGTCAAAATTTCCTGCAAATGATAACGAGTAGATTATTAATACTGATCTGATTTTAACTTTTGTCTACTCTTAGTATTAGAGAATACTAAAGGTCTCTTTTCGTGACTTCCAACCGATCATTTTTCAGAAATCTATCCCTACCCCTCGCTACTTCAAGAAATCTTTCCAGAGTATTTTGTTGCTAGACCTCAGATATAGCAACGGCACAATTTTACCTTCATGTCTATAGGTTATTGACATGAGTGGAAAAAAAAGCTGTCAATATGAAGTTGCCTTAAAAAATGTTAAAGAAGTCTAGCAATAAAATACTATTTTAAATAAAATTGATCGAATTTACAATACATTGAAATTAACAATGCTACGTATCACTAAACAACACAACAATATCTTGGTGTCAAAATTATTTTTGATGAAATTGACAGAGTCAGCTGTAGAAGAAGCAGTCATAATCATTTTCAAATGGTCCAACTCTGGTTTGAAATCAATTTGATTTTTCATATAATATAATGAAATTAAAGTTAATTTGGAATGCTATTCAGATTGCTATGCAATTTACAAATATTCTAGTACATTAATACTGAAATTGAGTTTGCTAGGATAGACATAATAAAAAGAATACGAACATTCTGTTAGGAATTATACTTTAGTGAAAATTGATAATAACTCGTTGGAATCTATAGAAAATCATAACTCTTAACATGAAGTAATGTGAGTTTGTGAGTTTTTATGATTTCTATTCGGCATCACCATCACCACTTCGAAATTTCCAATAATTCACTGAACAACATTTATTCACGACAAATAACTGACAACTACAGTACGTCTCTCTGAAAATTCCAGCTTGAGGAAATTCTTTGATCGATTTCTTTATCGTTACGTCAATTTCAACTCAATCACTTCCATTCAGGTGTCAATTTTAGTTATTAGAAAAGTTACGTTATTTCTAAGCTGAATGGAACTGGACGATTGGTTTACAGTGACTTTTGCATCAGAAAGATGAAGAAAGTTTCTTGTCAAATATCGTAACTGTTATAATATTCTACAACCTAAATCTCCATCACTATTCTGTTTTTTCTTATCGCATTATCAATACGAAACTTCCTTTCCCACCTCTTCCTATCCTATACTTAGAAATCTTCTATCTACTAATAAAATGGACATCGTTCATAATTGTTAGCGGCTTGACAACAGTTTTGTCTTTTGATTTATAACTACTAAAAATCTTTCCAGATTTTTGAAAGTTTTTTAACTTCTCTGAAAACCAGATGATTAAAAATAAACTTTGCACAGTCATCTCTGAGTTATTCAACAAGGTTATTTCAGTAAATGATATCAATTTTGTCATGAATAATTATGCTTTTTTGTTTTAAAGAAGCTAATCACACGAATTTTTTTTCATATAAAATAAAAATTACTAGAGGAGAATAGTAAATTTCAAAATAACTCCGAAATTTTTAAAATTAAAGCATTACCGATATAGCACACACGAATAACGTTCCAAATAGATTCTCGAAGTGCAGGATTACGGTGATAATAAAGGAACAAATTAATAATTGAATTTAATTTTGTTAAATGAAACATTATTTGCATTGTACTCTCACACTGTTTTTCTACTGGACTTGTATTTTTGCCAAAACTACCTGTAATATGAAGCTTGTTATTCATGTATCAAAAACTTTTCCTGAATTTTGTCATTTGGTGTTCTAGTTGGATTTGACGGTAGTAACTTCAATATAAAGTTTTTTTTAAAATAAACTTACCGTAAATACCTACAGCCCGAGGCATAGCATCCAGAAAGAATGTTACTAAACAGGAAAATCCTAACGTCATCGTCATTCTGATCTGAGCTCTATGCTGACGGGCTATCTAGAAGAAACGTAGTCTTGATTAGCTTAGTTCTTCGCAGAAGGATATAAGCGGGTGTAATACCAATGATCAAAAATTTCGTCAATTGCTTCATCTTCTAACGCTCAGCTGGAGTTTTCAAAGTAAATATATAGCGTAGGAAATGAAATTACTTTCAAATAAACTATGTTGATAAATTACTTAGTGAGGAAACGACGAGTTTATGGAATGACTCGTTGATGCTTGCTGAGTCTTGTGACTTCTATGCTCAATATAAGATTTAAATTACTACAATCTCTTGAAAGCTTGCAACTTGAGTCATTTTTGAAGGCAACCAATTACCAGTTACAAACAATTACAAATAATTCAAGCTATATCTATCAAGGGACAAGGGTCAAACCTGCGAATTACTCATGGCGTGCGACATGTGTTTCTTCTGTATTCGTACGATGAGAACTATGGGAATATAAAGTATAATACTCATAATGCTTGATGTAGCAGTTAAATATTTGGAGATCTTATAGAAGTTAGGTGAGATGTAAACATTCATGCAAAGCATTGATATTTCACTATATGTTGTAATGGCTCTATGCCATGCGAACATTGATAATACTATCGATAATGTATAAGGCTGAAAATATTTTTGATGTTATCAGCACTTACGAGTTTATAAAATGATTTAGGAAAAAGCACGGATAATTCAAGGAGAAAATTTACTATTCCAATAGCAATGCATGAATATGTGGAACGCCATTTCATATACTTGAGTGGAAGCACCACTGAGAATAACCGATCGAATGTTATCGTTAAGAGCATAAATGAGGTAGCAAAATCCGACCATCGCCATAGCCAAGAATGTGGTAATAGCATACATTGGAAAAGATTGAACTTTTTCTCTTTCAGATCCAAAAGTATTACTAACACACGATATATGCCAGCACAAAGGGTTGCAAATGCTGAAATGAAGTTCATTTTTTCAACAAAGAAGTTTTTCCGTTTCTTGTCTCACGGAATTTGCCTTCTTTGTACTCTTAAACTCAAAAACTTCATTTCATTTTATTTCAATTTTCATTTTTTGCTTCACTTTTTTGTTCTAATTATTTATTAATCGTTTATCTAATGTTTTTTTTTAAACTAAGACTAAGAAACTGATTTAGAGAAAAAGCAAATTTGAGCCATATTTCCTTCTTTTCAGTTTAAACTAATTGTAAAGCAGGCAGCGGCATTTCACATTACCAACCATGCGCTTATTCCTATTTCAGCAAACTGTCAAAGTTTAAATGTTTAGTCCAATCCTGGCTCAAGCAGTCTTTTGATACAAATAATAGTTTGAAGATGAAAAGTGTTGTAACCAAACTCAGCAATCATGAACTGTGTGAGGAGTTACCAAGAAATTCGAACTTGATCTTTGCATTTACCTGACATTTCAAGCAGATTAGCTCGATAAGCGAATGTCTCTGCGCTGATTAACAATGAAAAAATTGTCGTTTATGCTAAAACGACGAAGCATGTCTTGATTAAAAACTCTAGCACTTTCCAATTTATTAAACTTCAATCAGTAGAGAAGGCTTAATTCCCACTCATTACAGCACCTGTCGAACAATTAAAGAATCAAAAGTTGAATAATTAGGTTACTAAATTTTGTCTCATTTATTACATTCTCCTAATCTTTCATTAATGCACTACCACTTTATTCTGCCAAATTTTTGTAATAGAGAATGCTTCCAAAAGAATGCAACTAATGCTAACAGTTTGCCAAAATCTAAGGAAATTAATGAATAAAAAAATTATAAAAAAAAAACTGCTGATTATCGTAAGTCCTATTTAAATTGGTAAAGCTGTATTTGAATTTAGTTACATTGATTTGGAAGTTATGATTTGCTATTTTCTCACTAATTTAATAAAAAACTTAGAGAATGAAATACGCAAATTCAAAAGGAAATCATAGACCGGGTTTCTGAAAAACATAAACTTCAAGAATTTTTAAAATTTTTGGAAATTGCGCGAGTATCATGTAAAATTTGATTTTAACACATGATAAAGATAATGGACATATCAGCGAGTACCCATCTTTGAACCAGTGGGATCCTGGATTGCTCAATTTAGTAAGTTTAAATTTGATTTTGGAACAAAGTTTTTATTATTTTTTCGTTACGTTTTGATTGAAAAAGCACAAACCTTCGGTAAAATCAGCAACACACAGAGCACAGATAATTTGAATTTCACGACGATTGCGCAGTTGGCTGCTAATCATTACAGCAATTATGATGACAGAGTTGCATATTATCGAGCATAAACCAAATGGAACAAATGAAAAGGCCTACAATATGCATGCATGCTTGCTGAGTTAAATGCTACCATAAAGCATTAAATTAATTTAAATACAGCATGCTATTTTAACCTCAAACTTCAAAGCTGATTGCTTATTCAACGAATTATTTAAGTAGTGCTCTCTTTTTCTTCAATATTTCATTTGTATGCGTCAGAATTTAAACATTCAAAAAGCTAAAACTGAGAACGAATTTCTCAATGGACACTTGAAATGAAGGGCCCATGGTTACCTTCTCTTCACGAAATATCCCCGGCAACTATGCTGTTGTTTTATACAACACAGAAAGCTTACCTTAAGTAGCTCGTGCCAAAATTCAAAACATTTAGTAATATCTTCGATCACAAGTGATGAATTTGCCATTCTATAAGAATTTTGGATTTAAAAAAAATGTATTTTAAAGCAGAGAGCATACGAGGAAAATAAAAAACCGTCTTTTTGTTGGCTATCGTGAAATTTAGGAGTAATTTTTTCATTAGGAACTACCAAACTGTTTCAGTCACTTTTATCTGCTTCTCGAGAACTTGAACTGTGTCAAAATTAAACTGTTAGCTTAAAGATTAGGTTGGAAGATTAATGAAGGGGTTAGGTTCCCACCACCAAAACTTATTGCAAATGAAAAAATTGTAAGCATTTTCTTTATCAGAGGGAACTGATAATCACTCCTTCACATAATCAAAAGGGAAAATTTTATCTTCCACCGTTTCATACAAAGAATAAGAAGCAACTTTTATTTCATTTGGAGATCTTACTGAAAGAGTGAAAGACGTAAAGAGAGCAAGTAGATCAAGCATGGTATTTACAGAGCGAATAGAGTTCATACATTTATCAAGTCAAAATTAAAAAAAAAAGATTCTTGATTGGAATTTCTAGGTCAGAGAAATCATTCGCTAAAAGAATGCCCGGCTTGAAGAGAAAAGGATTCCAAAAAGCATGATAAAAGTCCTATAAAAACAAATCAAGACCCAATTATAGCAATCATGTAGAAGCCTGGTGAATAATCGTTGCAGTCACTTAATGCTTCTAAAACTCTACAAAACTCTGCTCCAACCGTCCACCGTTTGTCGAATTTGCAAGCTATCATTAGAAAAAACAGCAAACTTATCGGACAAGGTATCTCCAAGTTTGATTAAAATAGTATTGTATACTGAGAAACTTTTAAACTGCCGATGAAATAAACAGATTCTGCTCTTGATAGATGAACAATACATAATTTTAATAAAATCGAAGAAATTTTTTATGCTTTTTGAAGTTCGCATAATTTTATCTCATGCGTTATTCAAATTCACAAAAACTTATGTATGAAAATCATTATTTGGAAAGTTTTAATAAAAAAACAGAATGGCTAAAATAATTTGTATCAACTACAAAATGAATCAAAAAAGCTTTAATGAAATCATAGCTTCAAAGGAAAATGCACCATAAATGTAATTTTCAAAAATAAAATGGAGGCATTTTTTCAAACAAGGGCACATCAAAATATTATATTAAAAGGTTGGTCGGTCAAGAAACTATCAAAAGGAATTTTGTTTTTTAAAGATGCAAAGTGTTAGGGAGTTCCAGAACTATTTCAACAGCACAGATTATGAAGTGAACAGGACCAAACGAGAATATTTTTCCAGTTAGCAGAGGAATATATGCCTTGAATGGGTGGAGTAGGAATGTTTTTGACCTCTTTGTTCCAATAAAAACTTTCCTTCCTATTCAACAGGAGTGACGAATACACTGCTTCTTAGCTTCCTTCTTCGTCATTATTTTCGAATCAAGCGAAACCATGAACTGTTTATCATTTTAATCTTGTTATGATGAAATAGAGTTCCCACTTGACTCTTTATTTATGAAGTTGCCAAGGCTACAGAGATGATTCTAAAAAAAGAAAGTACTAATTAACCAATTCGCCTCGGATTTACTTCCAGGATTACTGTAAAGTACTGCTCATTAGAGATTCAAGCCTTTTGAAATCCAACAGGGCGAAATAATAATGCTTTTGGAAATCTACCCTTAAATTACTGAATCATTTTAGAGCATTCCCTTATAATATCAAATGGAAACTTTAGAAACGTAGTTCTCTAAAAAATTAGTTGGCAGATATCTGAAAAATAAAAATAACACAGTGCTCAACATTTCACAAATGATACAGTTTATTTCCTTTTTCTTTTACATTGGTCGTAAAATATCGAAGAATGAGTGACATTTCTAATTAATGCCACCTGAGAAAATTATTCAGAAAAAAGCAAAGTGGAAGAATTTCACAAATGAATGATAATGCACAGTTCAGAAGTGATCTTGCAGAAAGATAGCCAATAAAAAAAAGGTTTATGAAAAAGACAGTGAAAAACAGAACAGGCCAGAATTGCAGCGCCCAAATAAGCATGAAGCAACAGGAAATATTTAAGATTTAATTTGTAATTAAAATTCAAAATTATAAGACCAAGGCTCAAAAACCTTAGTTTCCCCCTTTTTAAAAAAACAAAACATTTGACCATGCATATGAAATTCCCGAAAAAAGTGAAAAGTTAAAGTGAGTCACTGCAGCGATAAAGGCACTGGATCCATCTTTACTGATCAGTTTATGCTAAGCAAATATTGAAAACGAAATACGGTAGGGAAATTTCATGGTTTATATGAAGAAAATCATTAGTTACAAAAATATCTAAATTGATCAAAAAACGACAGTTTTCCTATAAATTTTATAAAAAGAAGCCGCCGTCTGCCAACTCAAGGATGATTAATACAACTTCGAAAGCGATATAAATGTTGAACCTCCAATGTATGGAAAACTTTTTACAACATCATTTCACCTGAGATGGACAAAACATTTTCCTGTCATCCAAATCATGAAAACATTTAAGCAATCTATAAAACATTTTCGTGCATTTCTTCCCTTTTTTTAATTTAACACTTGCAAGAAAAAAGTAATTGAAAAAGTATGAATATGAACCAGTCTTTCGTTAGCTTCATCTTTATAAAAGACTTTAAGAATGAAAGTTATATTAAGATTAATTATTCAAAGAACAAACTTAATTCTCAAAACACCACTTTCATTTACATTAACAAATGAATTCATGAACGTCTATAAATGGCATCACCCTTCACGACAATTAGAGAAATGATAAAACAACTATCAATGGTACGAAAAATTATCTCTTTTAATTCTTTCCAAACCGAAAAATTTTCCTTAAGCCGCCTTCTTTTCGAGAAGAAATAGATGTTGTAGAACTGCTGAAATAAAACGAATAGTATGGAAATAATAACGATAATTCGATAAATCTAAACATTATCAACTACACCTGGAAGGTACCAGCTAATATATGAATATTTACAAGGTTACTAAAAAAATTATAAATTTTACTCTGACGGTGCTAAATCTACTGGAACTGAAGCCAGCTTCGAAGTTATTGAATTCGATGAAACTGGTGGTATAAAATCATTCTGATCACTTGAATTCAAACGCGCGGAAAATACCCCAGATGATGTTAATGTTTTATGCAATCCACCTATAAAATGAAATTTAAATCGTTGATAAAACAGTTTAAAAAGTGCAATAAAATCCTTTTAGTTGCAGGAAGTTCAATAATAACAAACCGGAAAGACAGCGCCCAGCCTGCAAAGCGACATGCGGATTTAGAACTTCTGGTTCACCACTTTGACGACGCATATCGAGATAAACTAGTAATGAAGACAGTTCTAGTTCCTCGCTGTACTGATTACGAAGTGTCACAGATCGAAAACCTATGAAAAATGGAAAGTAATGAGCTTAGATAAATCAAATCACGCTCCAAATGTTAATCTACTTGTTGTATCTACCTCTAAAAAACGATTTATCTAAACAGCACAGCTCTAACTGCATTTGTTCAAGTCAAAAAAAAAAAAAAAGTTGTAAATTATTAAAAGAAAAGAAGAAAAAAAAAAAAAAAAAAAAATAAAAAAAAAAAAAAAAAAAAAAAAAAAAAAAAAAAAAAAAAAAAAAAAAAAAAAAAAAACTTCAATTACTAACATATTATTAAAAACTTACTTATGTAGTCAAGAATAACGGATTTTTACTGTTAAATATATTCAAACATGAAATCGAAATGAATCTATGAATATTTGAAGGACTTGAGAATTTTTTAATTTTAGCGAAATAAAGGTATACCTGTGCGAATACAATCAAGTGGATATACAGCTTGTCCAATGAATGGATCTGCTTTGGGGCCCATAAAATCACCATCTTCAACGTACAAACGAAGTAAAGCTATTTCTGGGCAGTATACTTTGAAACCAAATCTTTCATTCCAAATAGGATTCAAGCCATTGGAAGCTGAACTTAAATTTGATTGAATGTGAAATCTGGATTTACAGCCTGATCGAAATAAATAACTCAATGAACTTACAAATAAATTGTATTTTCCTTCTCTTGCTGAATTTTTTTGACAATTTTTCTTCTTATCATCCTTGCTACAAACTGAACTTACCAATAGCACGTGTACGAATAGTGATTGAATCGGCGGGCAAACCAACAATTTCTATAGTAACAACCGGCGAACAGATACCCCTGTTTCTGTCTTTTCTTGACAAATGCTGCCCTGCTATTATCTAAATTTTTAAAAATCCTGTATTTTCAGAAAACGCAAATTTCTTTCGGAGCTTCAAGACAGATTTCAATGCTGATTCTTTGCCATGTTTCAAAAACGATAATTTTAAAGTCAAGCAAAAACAAGAACTTTCGGAACCACATGAGTGACTTAATATAAATTCAAATATTTTAAAATGTCCTAGTTCCGATCTATCAAAAAGTGACGTTCATCTGCCATCAAGAGATATGAAACTTTTCAGTTGGATAAAACCAAAAAAAGCTTACATGAATAGTAAGAATAATTGGACAAGAGGTAGAAACAACTTCAGCAGCATCTGGAGAAAACATTTCATCAATCATATAGGACGGTTTCAGTACATATCCGCACTGACCATTGGCCATAAATTTACCCTGATTTAGCTGCATCGGCTGAAAAACATTTTGTACTTTATATCCAGATTTGTGTAACAAAAAGGTAGTGGTAAAACAAATGATGTTACCAAATACTCCACAAGTTCCTACATTTGCATAAATTTACAGACCAAAAACAAGTGGCAAGAAAAATCAGAATGTAAATTAAAAATTTTTCAGTAAAAAAAAAGAAGACACTACAATCCCATATCATGCAGTATGAAAAAAAAAAACATGGACCTGAGCCAACCTGCTTTAGATTTATTAGTTGTCGACCAAACAAAATAAAATTATTTGAAAAAAACTCAAAAATATTACACGTTAGAGTAATGGTGAATGAAACAGGATAATAAAACCAATCCCTCAGATTCTTTCAAATATATTATAAGGACAACACCAACCCTGTCACCCGTTTGATAGTTCAATGCAACCATATGACATGCAGCATTCCACATCGGTACCGGGTCGTAATTTGTTGAAGTGATACGTGAACCTTGTGGATAAACGCGTGATAACTGGCGAGAATTAAACTGAACTAAACCTCGCTCCATCAGTTTCTCGAATTTCGTTTCGCTGAACGAGCACATTTCATAAAAATTGCCTTGCACTGAAAAATCTCCGGCGGTTTTTATCTTGCTGCAAATTTTTTGAAATGCCACTGGCAATCATTATAATGCTAGAGTATTTCAGGAATATATACATTTCCAGAACTGCCACTTAAAATAAAAGTACTTCAATGCGGATCGAAAGTATTCAAATCTGAATAAAGACCAGGACCCCTAACTTATCTATTCAGTCTCAACCCCAGCACACTTTTCTGTTACTAAAAGGACCATTAAAACTTATGATTACATAATTGGATATTATGTACAAACTTCATATTTAAATAATATATTAGATCTAATGCCCAATTCTTAAATTTCAGATCATTTCTTTTTCTTAAACCATTTTTAACTATCCATTTCGTTTACAAGTTGATTTACTCAATAAATATTGATCAGTCTTTCTACAACACTGCACTAAAGACCAATAATATTAACGGTAATATACTTGCGAAATGCGAGTTGAAGGGAACTGCTTGACAATAAACTACCAAATCAGACAATTCAGATGCTATTCGCAAATTTTTTTCTCTTGTACGCAACAAAGTATTCCGATCTGCAGCAGTCCTCGTCAGCTCATGTAAGATATTTAACCAATCTTCGCGATCTTCACTTGAATTAGCTGCCAAAACGTATTCCTAAGAATAAACAATTATAAAGAATCAATTTTTTAATTAAAAAATATCAGCATTTAAATGTGGACAAATGGCAAATTTTGAATAAGATAATATACGTTTGGATTCCAGTGGGCTGAAACTCGTCTGATTTTGAACGCAAAAGGTCGCCCAGAAACTTCAAATGGTACTTCTTCAATCAGCGAGTCAAATAAGTCGATAGCTGCATAAAGGCCCAGTTCGCTCTAAAAAAGTGGTAACTGCACAGCTGGTGAGGATACAAAATTAATTTTAGTTTTTGAGGAATTATTCGGCATTTTTGAAGCTCAAATGTCAAATATACCGGCTGATTATCAGGAGTTTCTAATTCAACAACACATCGAGAAGGAAAAAATCCTGAATGACTCCCATATTTGCCACGCCATCTGTAATACAAGGCTAAAAAATGCATCGACTATGATCTGATCTATCTCGACATTTTTTCATAACTGCATCACAACTTGAAACCAAAATTTTCAACATTACAACTTGACAAGTTTTCATGTAAAATGAATTCCTACCGATCGCCGTCTTTCCTCAACAATTTTATTACTGCATTAATAGGAAATGAAAGCTCGCTGGAAAGACAACCACTGTATGGTTCAATAGCTCGAACCATTATCTGAATTAAACTGGAAATTTATATTGGATAAATAGTTGAAAATACATTAATATAGCCCAATAAAAAAGGAGAATTTTTAAAATGTAATAAAATAACCCACTCACGATTTTTCACTTGTTCAACAATGCCTTTCAAATACTCGCCTTTATGGGTAGGAAAGAAAACCAGTGAAAAATACTCCATTACATGAACTGCTACATCATTCCAGATGACTTCAGTTAGCCATTTTCTCATTGCAATCATATACATGCCTTTATCAAACATTTTAACCAACCTATCTCCAACTAAACCGACGCTTCAAATCAAGTAGAAAGCAAACAAATCTCTTTTTCACATAAGAGTTGAAAATATCAAGAAAAGTTACCGATAAAAATGACAAAATCAATTCTATTACCTCTTTATCAATATCTTTAAGTTCCATGTAACATCCAGGTGCCGGGTCGGTGTTAAATGACGCACCTGTACAATCAATAATAGCATTTTCGCTCACAGGATATTTAAGAGATACACCACGAACGAATTCTCTTGTTGAGTAGTATTCAACTATTTGATTTAAATTTTCAAAAACCGTTTGATTGACTACAAAGATTCGACCATCCCTTTTCAAACGATAGTGCCATATTTCGCCATCAACTCTAAGAGTGTATTAACAATTTTAATTTTATTAAATTGAGAATGCTTTTAATGATTTTCGTCCACTTATAAGAAAAAAGCATTGCAGCAAGGAAAACAAAGAAAGAATCAATTGATGCGTACCTCAATGAAAGTACAAAAACGTTTCTATCACTAGAACTATAGCGTAACAAGAAAGCTCCATCCTGCTGAACTGTGTTCAGTAATTCTTCGGCACGATTTTTATCAGCTTTCCCACAGAACCACCTAAATCCAAAAGTTCAGTTTTCAGAAGCACTTTTTTTTTTGGTTTTTTTCAACCGTTTTTTTTCCTTAGTAATTTCTTCTCATAATCAAGATAAAAAATCCCTTTTGTACAAAGTGCTGAGTTTTCGCATAGACAAGATTTTTTACTGCGGTTGCAAATAAAATACTGTTGAAACAAACCTCTTCGGTATAAGGACAGCGAATGCATGTTACAAAAGCGTTAGAAACGGTTTTTATATTTAAATCAAAGCTCACAGCATTCCGAGATGAGGACAAGGTTGTGGACATGGAGTGATAAGTTTCGTACTGAAATTTGGCGTCCTTAATCTCTCTTTCGTATAGTGTGATATGAGCTCATAAAGTGTATCCATTTGTTTATTTTCCAAAAAATAATATTTTTTTTCACCATTCACCATTCTAGTGCGTATTCTACAGTGATGCACCTTTCCATTATGCCTAAAATTAACATCACTAATTTTCCATTTTCACTTAATTTGAGTTAATTTACAAATATTCAGATGCAAAGTTTTCAATTTTACCTGACAAATACCAACTGTTTATCGACGATTTCCAAAAATATTTTCTTAATAAGGAAAAAAAAAACGTTTTAAATAGTAATTTTAAAGATTCTTACAAAAATGATAAAGAGAAGTCGCCAATGAAAATAGTTGAATCGCGAACCAGAAAAAGACCATTTCCTTTATCTTTGTGTTCCAAAAGACGCATTCTTGCTGCATCCCGATCTGTTTTGCCATGAAACCATTCTTCTGTAACATGCATCTCGTCTGGACGAACACCAAAACCCGTTGCACTTGTCAAGCTATCCTGAAATAAAGATCCTACATGGAAATGTTAAAGTAGTATCAAATTATTTTACAGAAGGAAAAAACCCTTTCTGAAAAGAAAGGTTCATAAAATACATCACCTGGTTTTCATCGTCCTGCGAATTTCCGAGTGAATCATCGTGTCTAAGAATGTTCTGATTGCTATTACTTTCGCAGTGCTCTAACATATAATATAAACGATCGGGAAATAATACAAATAAATGAGTTGACCACTCCTAAAGCTTGGTTTAACTACTTAGAGCTAGAAAAATATAAAATTTATATACAGAAAAAAAGAATAATATAGTGGATGACCTAGTAGTTCATCTTAAAGTTCTCTTTACTCTAACTAATGTGAAAAAAAGGTAAACAGAGAATCTTAGAAATATTTTTATATGAAACTGCTAAAACTTACACCGTTTACTGAGCTTTTCAGTGATAGAATTCCTCGTCGAATAAAATTTAACGAAAGTATATCCTGTTCTTGGTCTAAAAAGAAGTGAAGGGCTTGAAGATTTCACTTCCAGAAAAATCATGAAAAAAATTAAGATCAATCTGAGTTACATAATGTTTTATCGTAGATATTAAGAATTACTCTACCCATATAGCTAAAAGAAAGGATATTAATCAGAGTATTCCAGTAACAAAGCATTAACATCGTCAATGAAATACAAACAAATTTGGGATGTTAATATTTTGCTTCTTGGTAGTACAGGAGAGTTGAATTGATGACGACAAATTAGATGCTTTTGCGCTAATTTTTTTTAAAGTGAACTAAATGAATTTCATAAAATGATGAAGATGAAAATGAACAACTATGCAATGGTAAATCATAAGGACCTCACGGTGATTTGGAAGCGTTCAAAACAAGTTTATGGAAATTCACCATCATCGATTTGCTGTGCAGCGATATCTTCACTTTCCGTTGGCAATTTCTTGTGCTTTAAAATAATTTTTCGCTTTAAAGCTGCCGGAGATGGCAGGCAAGTTTCTTCACGGCTAACTGGAGCTGTGAGTAAATAATCGCCAAGAATTTCTCTAATTTCACGAGCAAGCAGGCGCTGTACTGGTACAGAACAATTGTCTTCGATTGAGAGAATCACTGGAAACCTGAATTCATTTAATACCCTTAATGTTTTATTTTCAAATGACACTTTTGGATATGTGATTTTCGTAAAAGTTTTATATTTTTAAAAATACAATGCCTTATATTTTAAAACGGAGAGTTATAAAAAGAGTAGTATAAAAGGTTATACGAGCGAAACCATCAAGATAAAACAGAAGATGGCTATTTAGTCATCAAATATGACTTAATACACCCTCCAATTTTACGCTATAAAACTTACTCGCTATTGATAAAAGCGTAATGACGAATAGTATAAAGAACATCACGCAAATTGATTTTACTAGTCATTGTGTAACCATGATAAATAACAATATCCTGTATTTCACCTGAACTTCTCTTTTGTCCATCCCAGCAGTCAACTGGAAATATGATATCATTACCGAAAACCATCCTGAATGCTATGCTCTCATCACTCATTTTGAGTATCGTTTTGCCCAGCTGCTTGCAAATATTTCATATTATAAAGTAAGAAAGATCAATCGATATATCTAGCTTTTATCGTCTATTTCAGCTCACATCTTGCAACCGAAACTAACAAAACATCTCATACTTCCATCAAAAATCCTCTTCCAGTCATTTAAGCAAACAGTAAATTATATCAATTAAATAGAAAAAACCAAACGCTCAACACATCTGCAACCCATCAGTAACGCTCGAGCATACGTATCCAGCGAGGATTCACTTTTGAGCTGATCACCAGTAAGATATCTAAAGTTATGCTAATCAGTTGTGAGACAATATCGTTCGTATAAATGCGTCGAAACTTACTATCAAGTCATTATTCATGAAACAATAAATAAATTTGGTAGAAATCCAAAAATTACGTGTTGTGCGAAGAAGCAATCCAATAGTGACTCAATGGCCGATTCATGTCATGTATAACATTTTCATTGATAGAATCCCATAGTGAGTTTTCCCGAGAGAAAAGGAAATCGCAAAACTGCAAACAACATTCCTAATATGTAAGAATTTAACAGATTGATTTTTGTCCAGAAAAAAAGAGGAACATTCAAATCTGGAATTGCTTCCCAATAGATTTACTGAAATGATTTCAATAGATTTCACAGCAATCAGCTTGAAGAGTAAATTAATAAATATAGAGCAAAAAAGTCACACTTCAGAAACACTAAGGGCTGGTTCAGGAACATCTCTGTATGGATCCCATTCTTTCAAGAAACGTCTAAGAAAATCACTGGCTCTTTCGCGTGCAACCCCTATTTCATCCTGAAAATCTCACATCCATGTTAGTTGAATATTAACTAGCCTTAACAATAATTAAAGTCTCTTAAAGTATAATTTCCCAGACATTAAGAATTGTTAAAGGCAAATTGTTTTTTGCCACCTACGTTTTGCTTATCTTTGTGAAACCGCAAGAAATTATTGAAGCTAACAACAGCTGCATCATCCGAGTAAGTTGCAAAATGCTTTGCGAAAAGCTGAAAAAAGTGCGGAATTCATTGAGAATGTGAATATGAACGAAATATTATAAATTGAATGTTAAATAATTTGAAAGATCAGCAAAATCCTATTAAGCTTTGATAGGAACCTGAAAAGGAACGAAATAACGAAATTAATGCAAAGTGACACGAGATGAGAAGGTCTCAAGCTCTGACGATTGACGTCCCGAACAGGCCGGAAACAATGAGGAAAACTATGAGATAGTATGCAAAAGTTTCGAGAAAAGCTACTTGTGGTGAACAAAAAAATAAGGTAACAGTATGAAAACTAGAAAAGATGAAAGTTTACGACTTACAGAATTGTCGTGCAAAAGTTTGCGATAAGCATTTGCAAAAGCATCATAATACATTGTTTCCTGAAACAAACTGATAATTATTGCGGTTATGAATATCGATAAATCCAGCCTGCCAAAAATTTTTACGAATAAAGTACCCTGCGGGTAGAAAAGATTATTCCAGCTGGAAATTAAAAAATGTATATCCAAATCAATTCACAGAAAATAATTACAAGAGCAATTACTTCAGCTCAGAATAACTTACTTCACAAACTTCCTGCAACTGCTTTGACTGCACTTTGTGTTGTAAACTTGTTTGTACGAATGGTTTCATATGCTTTATCGACACGCTGTAAACTGAATATGAAGAAGACCGTTGTATAAATAGAAATCCTATTGCAAAAAATTACAGTGAAGACTTTTTAAAAACATTTTAATACATAATTTAGTGATAGTGCTTTTGCTTTTCTGCTAATTCAAAATGAAAGTGCCCTCAGGTGCTTTTTTTTCCACAGTGATAACAAAAGTAGTAGTATGAATTCATAACCCGCGCAACATGATTAGAACACACCTAAAGAAAGCAACCTGCTTCCAAATTTCAATAAAGCAATGCTGAAACATGCTGCTGTTGATACCAGTAATGATGGGGAGAGCATGAGTTTGAGTGTTACTTATAAGATGTTTGAAATTTAGTTTTACCAAGGGTTTTCGAGAGTATACCCAGTGATATTATAAAATTCTTTTCTGAGCCATCGTTCAACCAGCAGTGTATGACAAGCAGAAATTGTATCAATCATTAAGTAGCGAACACCTTGACACCACATCCGACATAAATCTTCCGTATCAACTGAAGAAGCTGGTCTTTTTTTAACAAATCCAAATACCATTTAATGAAATATTTTATCCATAAGTAATTTGCCATAATATTAAAATGAAAGGTACGATAACTGATTATTATCAATTATCCTATTATAATCCAAGTTTCAAAAATTTATCTCTTTTTAAAAACAAAGATACTGCACACGTCAAATTAAAAGACCTTTATTGATCTGCTATATGACGGATATGTCACTATATTTCTGTTACCGCAAAATGCGTACACTTACACAATAAAATCCAATACCGCAAATTGAAACTGGTTCCATAACTTAGAACTAATATTCTAGCAGCATCAAATTGTTTGATTTCTTTGTCTTTCTCCCATTTGTCGCCGATTTTGATCTTTTGCAATTTGAAATCAAGTGTATGTACTTCTTTCATTATCCGCAGGTCTAATCGCAGCGTTTTACTACTACCCTAAAACGCCTGAATTCGTGACAAAAACAACCTTATAAGAAAGTAGGGAATTCCCTGTAAAAGTTGGCTGCTTATTTATTTGAAAGATTAAGAAGAATACTGAAACTATCGATGAAATGCAGAAACTATCATATTACTCCGATTAAATTAACACGGTTATTTTTTTTTTTTTTGAGTTAGCTCCATTTTCGAAGCCGATACTCTATTTCTTCCTAACTTTTTAAACACTTCCACAGATATACGTCAAGATATACATCAAAAATTTTCATACTACTAAAACCGTAAAATATAAGAATATACATAACATAGTGCCAAGCAAGTGAACTAATGAAGAACGTAGAAAACCTCTAGCCTCATATCTTTAACCTTGTCAGAATTATCCAACTTTGACAAAAACAACTGTCTCGTTTCACGATTGTATGTAAGCCTTTTTTGTGTTGGATCCCGTCGTTTTAAGAGTAGAAGTTTATAAACTTTGTGACCTAGAAAATCAATGACGTAGCACTAATTATCTAAAAAAAAAACATTGTCAGATACGAAATGAAACGTTTATATCCTGAAATCTCAAAATAATTTCCTCAAATAAGAAAAGTTAACAATAAATCGATCTATGTTCTACGAAATTCACAATATGAGCGGTTTCATCGGTATTAGAAAACTATAATCTATCGCCATCATAAGTTGTTAAAGATGAAAAAATATTTACTTTAATCTATCGCTAAAGTTCCGAATTTATCACCAATATTTTAAATGAACAAATTACCCATTTCCATTGCATGAAAAACTTTTTCCATTTCGAATTCCACCGAGCGCGATGCTACAAACGAACTGGTTGCAAACATCGGAACGGACAATCCAGTTTGCTGGGATGACAATACCAAATCTACTGGGTTCTGAGAGTACATTTCTGCCAAAAATATTTATCTACAGTATTGCATACGAGTTCTCACTTCACATTTCAACCTGAAAAAAAGAAACCCGCTGAACGACATTCAAAATAAAAACGATACATCAAGCTGGAACATTCCTGAAGTCATAGCTTAATTTATGAACAAAGTTCACTTCTCCCCAAAAGCTAGATTTATAAGGAATAAATCCGATTTTGTCGAATATAATGTTAAGCAGAAGCCTAGAACTTTCAAGAAACCTTCCCATAATCAAATTAAGTCCTGAAATTTTCATATTTCCCTCTAATATGTTGGAGTAATCGTTTAACCATAATAAATTTATGCACGAACCCTTGAAATCGAAGTTTTATAATTTAACATTTTTAGTTTATGGACTCTAGTCCAAACTTGAAAACTTATTCACAAGACTTTTGTTAAAATATTAATCAAATTATATCGTGAAATATAAATTCAAAAACTAAACAGCTAAATTAATTGGGCACAAATAATCAGATGATATTTCGAGGAACACATAAAAATCTGTGTGGAAATCCTCCATCCTCAAACAAAAAAAAAAAGTGTACCAGCAAAGTAAAATCGAAATCTTTGAAACAGATTACAACTGAAGCATTCAAAAAAAAAAAAAAGGATAGAAATGGAGAAGGAATTTCTCCTTCATTTTTAAAATGTAATTTGAAATTATGGAGTCCCTTATAATATAAGAGAAACAGTTATCCGGCTGATGTCCAGAAGTTAGCCGCATGCAGAGTTTATCGATAAAAATACTGATAAGATTCTCTGTACATCCAATACTTTAATTCTTCAAAATCTACCCGACAGTGATAAACATAAGTGGTACAGATAGTGAAGAAACTGCAATTAATTTTGAAAATGCAAGTACGGTCTGTTTACCACACAGCAATATTTTAAATATTATTAAGTGCAGCATACCAGTTCTTTCCTCAGTTGTGTAGAAATTTTCGAAATTCACAAAATCTCCATGATTACCAGCGAGCATAAGTCTTTCTTCAGAAAATTACTGGCTCCTTTCGAAGACGTAATATTCAACGTTTTGAAAAATTATAAGAAAACACAGGAACAGCAACAAATTTTATTCCAAACTAATATCATGCTTCTAAAATCAGTGACATGTATTAATAATAATACCCACTATCTTAATTCGTTGGCCATTCGAAAAACTACTAGCTTCAGCTTGCTGAATAGTATCTCGAAATGTTAAGTGCTTGAGACAACAACTTTTGTATTACTTAACTCTCAGGTAACGTGAGGACTCAAGATACCTCGGGTAAAAGGTCATCAATTAAACTATAATTTAAACTGGAAGATTCCATTACATGAATATCTTGTCATTAAATACTGAATTTTTGAAATTACTTCTGTCCGTCCCTTTATTGTTTATAGACATTACTTTCTGTCTTACGAACGGATCTTGTTCTCATGAATAAAATTCCTCTATAGTTTGCCAGCAAAAGTAAAGCCAAAAAGAATTTTTCATGTTAATCAACTTACAAGGTCCCTTTCACTGAACTGTAAGAACTCTAAAGACAGTCTGTTGCCGGCTCGAGGACTGAAAAAAAATTAAAGTGGCGAAAGTATAAAATGAGAGTTGTCCTTAAATTCATAACCCTTTATCAAATAACAACAATGACTGCTGCGGAGAAGTAAGAAGCGTACGTGGAAGGAAGTGATGCCTGCCTAGCAAAAAATCTCACCAACCTCAAAACGTCCCTCGACGCCTTCTTGCTCAACAGACTCTGTCTTACTAGTTCCCGCAAATATCTTCTGTGCCCCAGCATAAAATGTTCAAAATTCATCCCGGCATTCCCCAAAAGCACGGAAACAATGAAAAAAGTGCAAAAATAACGAATCATCCATCCTCAAGCTCCAATAGCGGTAGTACCCCGTGCCATCCTCAAGCTCCAATAGTGGTAGTACAGAATGATGACTGTCGTTGCAGGATTCAAACAAGTTCGAAAGTTGGCCACCAGTGTTTTTTCGGATGTATTGCTCACTAGTGTTTTTTCGGATGTATTGCTATAATGTTTATAATGTTTTTTTTTTT
>PQVD01000333.1:0-16004 GCA_003012265.1 Setaria equina
CAATTGATAATAATTACTTACTAAAATATTGCTAATTTTGTTAATTTCTTAAATTATGCTAAAGCATTACAAGCTATGTTTAACCAAACTGATAATATTGCAAAAGTAAAGTTAAATAGTGCAATTTGCTTTTTGAAAGGTTGCCGAAATTATCAATAGAAGTAGCAGCACATGATGCGCTGCTTAACATTTAAATTTTTGGTTCTAAAAAAGAAATGGGAAATTGAAGTGAAATGACAGAACGATCAATTATTTATATAAATTATGCAAATAGAAATTCATTTTTTCATCTTTTTTTCAATAAGGCTTATTTTTAATACGACCATTCTATTATTTCTTGGCCTCTTCTTTCTTCACAATTTTTTTACCCAAAATTTAAGAAAATCAACTTAAATTTCAATTTATAAATATTTATTTCAAACCGTAAATTAAACGTTTTACAACGTTATATTTGAAAATCGAACATAAATTTGCAAATTCAATTAGCTTCATGAGCAAAAAACTGAAACTAATTGATGAGAATTAAATTCGGCAATAATTAATTAACGAGTAAATTTCATCAAAGCTTTAAACGCACGCACGTGTCTAAACGCTCTATTTTGCATTCAAACGCCTAATTAGCAGAAATATTAATTAGGAATAATAATTACGTTATAAGTTGATTAAAATTGACTTTTCTAGCCAAATAGATCGAACACCAATCTTGAACGATCATAAAACGAGGTTAAATATAAAAATGACATGCTGGTGCCATAAAAAAGCTTCACGTTAAGGGAAAATTTAAAAAATAAAAATGAAAAAAATTGAAATTTAACCTTACTTCAATTTTCTCTGATACAATTGAAAGAGTATTTCACTTTTCCTTGATAATCCGTTTTGAAATGTTATTTTGATTTGCTTTTTGTTGTTCTTTTGAATGAATTCTTTTTTTCTGAAGCGAAAAGAAAATTTATAGTCCGCCTCAAACAATAAATTTTTTTAACTCATTCAATGATTTTTTTTTTCCTTATTTGTTTAAAAGAATATCCTTTTTTTAGAAAAATAAAAGCAAATTACTAAATTACAGATAGTAAAATATGTCCTAAATTCGCCCAAATGCTTGATATTACTTCCAGTTTTTCTCATCTTTTTTCTTATATTTAAAATTTACATAAAATAAGGCATAGATTTAATAAAATGTTTGTCGAAAAAATGGCTTTCCATACTAGTAGAATTTCAGCGGAAAAAATTAGCCGATTTAAGCCTGACTAAATTTTCAAGTTACCAAAAGAATTTTAAAAAAAACTTTGAAAGAAAATGGAATTTGCCTTCTGAAATACTTACTGCAAATGTTAATTGCTTCCGTAATTAGGGCAAAATTTTTTTTGCTTTTTATTTCATTTTTCGTTTTTTTATATTTTCGAATATTAAGTCAAACTTTTTTTCGATTGCTAGTCATTAAGTTTGGTAATTTACGCGCAAATAGCTGTGCATAGTAATATACATATATATTTGGTTGCAATTGCGCGAAATAATGGCGCATAACCATGGCAACGACTGAAGCATTCAGTAGATTGAATCGATAATTCCAATTTTAATTTTCGCCGATTATTCTATGGGAAAAAATTCATTATGTTTGTTTATCTAAGCAAAAAGGTTAGATTTTTTTAAATTATTCATTTTAACTAAATCCACTGGCTAATAAAAAAGACAAAAAAAAATTTTTAACAAATTAGTATACAAAACATTTTTCATATAATCTTTTTCCTCAATTTTTTTTCTTTTTTATAAAAATGGTCACTTCGTTGAACATGGACAAAACATAATTAACGCACTGTGTTAATTAGTTTCGAAATGATAATTAGCTTCCCAATTAGTATGTTAGTATGTTAAGAAATATACTGCAACACTTTAGTACAATTAACCGTTATATATATATTAATCATCATATTTGTATATTAGCATAATTAATTATCATATATGTTTATATTTTACTTAACATTTGTCATATTTTCTTATTTTGATGCTAAATTTATATTTTTAATTTCAGTATTTCAGATTTCAATTCCAAACAATACTAAATTACACTGCGTATCATGGATGAAAACATCGGGGTATATTGCCACCGCCGGAAATCAGGGATTGCTGAAAATACTCAAACTACCGACGAGTACACGTTAGCATTTTCTTGCTATTTTTCCATTTTATAATCAAATTTTCAAAAAATTCTTCCTAATAGATTCATAAAGTATGGAATTTATTTATTTTAGTACGACGAAAACAGAGAAAATGAAATATAAAGTTTTTTTTGAACGAACATAATTTTTTAAATTAAAGAGAAGTTTCAATTAAGGGGGAATTTTTAATTTTCAAATTATCTTTTCTTCAAAATAAAGAAACATTCGGGCGTGAAAAAAATAAACAAACACACACAGATGAAGTGGTAAATCAAGCTGGAACTTTTTTAGAGAATTGTAATTCATCAACGACAACAGCATCAACCAACTTATCAGTGAATCAAAACTTGGATGGACATTCTGGTGTTGTTTATATAGCTGAATGGAATGAATTTTATCAGAAATTAACAACAACTGATAGCAATGGACTGATAATTGTTTGGTTAACGCAAGGCGATAGTTGGTATGAGGAAATGATCAATAATAGAAATAAATCAGTTGTGATTGGCATGGCATGGAGTTATAATGGTGCCAAAATTGCTATTGCGTATGAAGATGGTTTGTTCCTTTATCACTGATAATCCTATCAGTTATGATTCTTTTATATTTCCTACAATGGTGAATTTTAAATGGTTTCATATCAACTGACAAAATTTTAATCAGTCATTACCAATTATCACTTAATACAACACTAACGTAACTGAAATTACTCCCCACTAGTTTATTGCTTCTTACTTGCAGACTTATGGTTACTCACTGATAAATTTTTATATTTTTAATGAAGAACCATTACAAGAAGGGGAAACAGATAAATCAACTGATTTCGATGAGCTCTAGAAAAAGATGATAGATGATGCTAACTGCATTGAGTCTCGAATGAATGAAACTAATCAAGAAATGACGAAAAGCAAGGATAGATAAAATAAATGGTGAAAGCTAAGATAGAAAAATTCTCTTCCTTCTGTCCAAAATGAGATTGAGGAAATTTTAATTAATAGCATTTTCGTCATAAAGGATGAAATAGCCGATATCTTTTGAAAATTTAAATTCATACAAAAAAAAGGAAACTGTAACTGGAAATAATTTAAGTGTTTCTTAGGATAAGAGGTTTGGAAATTTCATCCATAAATTCTAATTGATGATACTAAGGTGACTAATATTTCTCGTTGAATTTTCTTTCTTTTTGTTTCGGAGAAATTAATTTAATAATACAGCAAAAAGAGACAAAGTTTGAAAATACCCGAAGTGTAAACATTTTATTTTCACTTTTTATTTTTTTAGAAATTATAAGAAAACAAAAAAAATGTGTTGCACATATTCGTCTGTTATGAAAACAACGAATTGTTGATTTCCGTAACAAAATTGTAATTGTTTGAGCATTTTTTGCTCTGATGTAATTTGGGTTAAATTTCAAATTTGAAATTTTTCAAATAATTTTCTTTCTATTTTCTTCCAGGACAAGCAATCGTTGGCGCAGTAGATGGAAGTCGTTTATGGAACAAGAATGTTGCTGGAAATTTGGCTGCTGTTTGCGTAAAGTTTAAAATTCTTTTTTTTAGATAAAAAAGCTGGTGATTTAGAAAATTTAAAAATGTCAATAATTTTAAAGGAAGGAACAGAGGAATTTATATCGGTGAACAAATTTAATGATTGCAGGTGTATCTCCCAGAGTCTAATTCCAAATTTCATTTATTCTTCTAAAATTCTGTTTTCTAAAAGTTGTTGATTTTTATTTTTCCTATTTTTAAATCAAAATTTAGACTTTCAAGGTTTTTTACCTACTTTGAAATTTAATGAACTATAAAATTCTGAAAAAAGTATAAATAAATATAAGATTATTTATGACTTTATATGCATAAATGGAAGTCACTGAACAATAATTAATCATTTAAATGTGTACTATTTGACTTGTTAACTTAATTAGATTGCTAAATGTTCAATGTTAAACGTATTATGAATAGCACTGCATTGATTGGTCTGTCAAATGATCAAGTCATTTTAACGTAATTAGCTGAAAAAGGAAAAATTGGAATTGAAATTGCACTGAACTAAAATTCAAAGAGTTAAAGTTTAAAGAAATTAAAACCTTAAAAGTTTCAGTGGTCAGGTGACTCGACATTGGTATTTTTCGGTTTAGCAGACGGTGAAATTCATGCCTATGATGCGACTGGTGCATTTATGCATAAATTACGAATGGCTTGCATAGAAAATATTGAATTGGAAACAGCACTAAACAGTTATTAATTATCATTAATTACTCGTCGCTTGATTGATATGTCTGTCCGTTTTACCGAAACGAAATATAAAAATATATATATACGGAAAAAACAAAAAAAAAAAATCCTAATTAGACATTAAGCACAGCGTATTGATGGGAACTGAAAAAATAAGGTTAACAAATAAATTTGCTAATTAATTAGTTGATAATTCTTCGACAAATTTAATAATTCTCATTTCTTTGAATAATTTGAACGAATATTGCACTGTGATTTACTAAAATGTTTAATAATTAAAAAGAATTTATTAAAGAGGATTTACATCGAATAACGATTGTTTCGATGGATTGGTTTATTCCGTTATCAAAGTCAAGTGACTATTCAACCGATTATCAGGTGTACAAATCATTTGAAATTGAAAAAAAATTTCGAAATTAGTTTCAGTCATATAGCATCAAAATGGCAAATTTCTTTTTCTTTTTTAAATTTCGAATTATACAATTAATTCAATTTAGCCAGCATTAAAAAATAATGAATTTTCAAATTTCAATAAAAAGGGAGAAGAAAAGTATTTAGACATGGTTCTGTGTTTTTTAATTTCCCTATGAAATTTTGATACTCCCTGTTCCTATTTTTTGTGAAATTTAAAATCACTTAAAGAGTATCAGTTTATCAGCCATTAGACTAATTTAAATGTTATCAGTTAATATCATTACCAATTATTAGACTAATTAAGATAATGCGACGATGTTATATACCAGATGATCGACCACGATTTCATGTTGCATACAGGCATGGTATTATACAGTTAATGAGAAATGAAAATGATTCAAGTTAGTATTATTCGACGTGAAAACCAAATTTCTGAAAATTCTAGATTATTAGAATTCGAAATGGAAAATCTTTCTTCTTCTTTTTTGAATTTCAAATTGTGTAATTAATTCAAGTTAGTCTGCATTGAGAAAAAAATATATAACTTTTTATTTACTTTAATATGAAATATATGTAGAGGAAGTTCAAGAAAATATGTTTTTTTGGTATTATCAACTGTGATTATCGATTATTGATTTTTTTAGATGGGCTCATTAACAATCTATTTATTGATAATGAATGTCTAATTACTTAATTATTTTTTAGATCCGGTAATTATCAAACTGCCAAATATGATTCTTAGCAAGGCTCGTTGGTCACCTGATGGTTCAATGCTTGCTATTTGTGGCTTGCAAACTGATTTGGACGATGAAAAATGTTTGGTGCATTTCGTAACAGCTTATGGAGAGGTTACTGAAATTCAGCCAATTTTCTTTACTTCCGAAAATTTTGTTTCATCAGTGATAGATTATTGATTAGCGATAAGATTTCAATTATATAAGTTCTACTTGATTCATCTTTACGATAGTTTAAAATTTGTTTTCTTTTCCTGTTCTTTAAAGAAATCATGTGTGTTTTATAAATAAATAAACATAAAAATAAATTTTTGAAATTTCGAAGAATTTGTTTAAAGAGGAATGAGTGTTAAATTGTCAAAAAGTCATCACTTCTTTTGAATGGTTAAATTAATTTGTTCTCTATGTCACTTAGTTGCTGTAATTTGGTAATGAAATTAATAGAGTTTCTAACTTGTCGAGTATTCTCAGGTACTTTTCAACTTTTAGCCTTTAAGAAATTTACAAATACCTGGCCAAGCAATAGC
Source organism: Setaria equina (assembly GCA_003012265.1). Taxonomy (NCBI): domain Eukaryota; kingdom Metazoa; phylum Nematoda; class Chromadorea; order Rhabditida; family Setariidae; genus Setaria; species Setaria equina. The sequence goes on from PQVD01000333.1 coordinate 6,066, forward strand.
TGATATATCCTGGGAAGGTAATGGCTTGAGACTTTGTGCAGCGGTGGATAGTCATTTATTCTTTGCCAATATTCGACTAGATTATAAGGCAAGTAATGATTTGAATTTCTAGATTTTTGTCGCAATTAGATATTAGATATAAATGAGTTAATTATATTTCTACTAATGGAACAATTAATTATTTATAAAACAAATCAGTTATTTAGACTGGAAAAAAAGACAAAAGAATTTTGTTTGGTGAAAATTTTTTAAAAATTGACTACGAAATTCAAAATTTAAACCGCCTAATAAAGGCATTGTTGTGTTAACTGGAATCTACCACTTGCATAAATATTTGTTATGGCGGAAAACGTTATTTTACGGTACTATTGAAAAAATTTTTCTTGAAATCATTTTAGATTTTAAACTTTGCAGTGGGCTTATTGTGGTCAAACAGTGGTTTATTCATATGAAAGGATGGAAAGCAAAGAACATTGTGTGGTGTTTTTTGAGACAAAACTTGAAGAAGCATATTTGAAATATGTGAAACCAATCGTTGCAGTAGCAGCATACGGTGAACACTGTCTTTTGATATCACGTGTGGAGGATCAGATTGGTCAGGTAAAATTGTTATCACTGATTACCTGTTCTGTTCATGTTTGAATATTATCACTCGACAAAAAATAAAATCCTCCAGGATACATTGTTTTCATTATTTGAATGTTAAAGATGAATAGTAACGATGTTAAACATAAAGGGTAAAGATAGTTTCATCTGATTTCCCCCAATCAAAGATCGTTAAATGTTATATGGATGAGAAATTGATTAATTTTTGATTTCTGCTATATCATACTGATAAAAAATTAATTCACTTATCAGTATTTTATGCAAATATGCAATGGTATTGGCACAACGGTTGATTCCAAATATATCAATTTGGAACCAAAATACGTTGCAATGAATGATTCGGAAGTTGTTATCGCCAATAATTTATCATTCATGATTTGGAAATATATTGTTCCATGTGCTGTTAGTCAAAAAATCAATCCGAACGCTGATAATTCTTTGCCTAATGATAGCCTCATCGAGCAGCAGTATGTATTTGGTCTTTGTTTTTTTTGAATTTCTAGATTATTCCTTTTTTTTGAATGTTTAATTAATTTTTCTTTATTTATTAAATTTATGGATCACCTCTTTTTGATTTAAAAAAAAGAAGTGAGTGAGATAATTTAGAGAAAAAGTTTTTTTCGGATATTTCAAAATCATATATTACGATGATTAAAATAGATTATATTTATGATAATTACAGAGTAGGCTTAATTTTTCGATTTTATTTCTGACTGCTTTGCTGTGCATCTGACAGATATTATTCTACAAGAGAAAAATCCTTTTAGAACACAGCTGTTGCTAGATTTGATGCTAAATTTTAATCAGAATTTCAGGATATACTATGTTGATAAAAATGATCAAATTGCCACAGGTTCATCTGATACTCGAAGACGGTCTCAGGTAGTGAAGTTAGGATAGTAAAAGTTTTACACTCACTAAAATTAATAATAAAATTAAAAATTTAAATAGGGAAAAAAAATCGAACGGATTTTTGCTAAGTGGGAATAGACTTATTTAATTTCTTACCATAAGATATTTAACGGTATTGTGAGGTAATGAGAAATCAAGAAGTTAATGATACGCTACATGTATTTCACGTATTCTGTTAATAGTATGGCATACGTATTTCATGTGCAGGAATTTATATGTTTTCATTTCACTTGTCATTTCCCGAAATTCATTTCCTATTAAGTTCATTTTATTTTTCTCTTCAGATTCAAAATTCATTTCAGCGAGATGAAATATGTGCACTGGGGATCTCGAAACATTTCATTCTCATTGTAAGTTTTGCTGATTCGAAATTTATTTAAATTCCAATCTTTCAATCCACCCCTATAGCTTTCTTTCCAGCAAAACAGCATTAATAGCAGGCGACTTTTTTGGAAATTTTTAATAATCCTTAATAGCCTGTTTTTTCTCAGTCTACAACTAGCGTAAATTATTTCAGCAACATTACCATCTAATTAATGATTGTTATTTGTTTATATTAATTACAACAGAGAAAGTTAAGAGTGAAAACGATGAAAAAAAGGTGGTAATTGCAGTGTCGAGATTCTGGTGCCGCAAACTACTATTCATTACCAGATATCAATTTAAAATCAACAATTAATTTGGGTTGTCATGTGGAAAAATTGGAATTTAATTGTAATGGAACACGAGTAGCTGTACTTACTGGTCAAGGGTTAAAATTATTTGAATTACGCAATAATAATGCAATATCATTAAATTTTGAACGAAGCGATGCATGGAATGTTAAATGGGATACGGTAAATTTTTGAATTAAATAATGAATGAAATTAAAAATGATAAAAATGGAATAATCAAAATTTATTGCTTCCCAAATTTTCCTCCATATATAATTATTATTCAGCGAATAATTGAGACTCATTTTCTGCTTTACAATTTTAATAATCTATGGTTATTTGAATTTAATTTTGAAGTAGTATAGAAATATTCGAAAGAAAGGCTTTTAAAGAATGTTTGAACTTCTCAAAGAATTGCTAAATAACGATAATTAGCTTTACTAAGCTTATTGTATTTAAGCTGTTTTTTTTTGATACGCGTGAAATAATCTTGACGAAGTTTGGTCTAATTTAAAACTGTAAAATCTTAATTAATCCGTTAATATATTTATTTTGAATTTAGAAACGTATTCATTAAATTGCTGAATTGAAATTTTCATTTTAATTACTGTAATTTTTACAGGAAAAAGATGATACAATTGCGATAATGGAAAAGACAAGAATGTATGTTGTAAGAAATACGGAAACCGAAGAACCGATTGTAAGCAGTGGCTATATTTGTTCCTTCAAAAATCTTGTCGTTCGTACGGTACTTCTCGATGAACTGATGAAAAATCCCGAAACACCCCATAAATCATTTATCATCGATGTAGAAATTAAGGTAATCCAATCAATTGTAGCAGAAATTTCTCGCTTTTTTTAAAGTTTTTCTTCTTGCTTCTAGAGTGAAAAAAAAAATGAAAAACGTTTTATTTTTGTTGATTATAAAAGAATTCTTCTGTAATTAATAAAATTCAAAATCTGTCTGTCATCATAATTTACATTTCATTTAATTTTTTTCTTTTTTCATTTGAATATTTCTTGGCAAGAAAATGATTCTTAAATTATTATAGGTTATTTGTCTTTCAGTCATTGCGAAATGTGAAAAGTTTGTTAGAGAAGATGAAAATTGAAGAAGCAACAGCATTTATTGAAAAGAATAATCATCCAAAACTGTGGTCATTACTAGCTGAAGTAGCATTAGAACGATTGGATACATCAATTGCGGAACATGCCTTTGTGATGTTGAAAGATTATGCTGGAATTCAACTGATCAAGAGAATCCGTTCCTTACAAGTTCACTTAAATTATGCTTGAAATTATTTTATTTATTTGCTTATTTATTTACTTGTTTATTTATTTATTTATTGAATCAGTTGATTCATTGTAGAATGTTGAATTCAAGAAAGCAGAAGTGGCAGCATTTTATGGACGCATTGATGATGCTGAAAAAATTTATATGGAAAATGATCGGCGTGATTTGGCACTTGCTCTTCGTGAAAAAATGTACGATTGGTTTCGGATTATGGAAATATTACAAACAAGTAGCCAGCCAGGTGACGATGAATTATTGAAGAAAGCTTTGAATCATGTTGGTGATTATTATGCAGAACGGCAGAAATGGTAAGATGTCTTACTTTGCGTACCTAATTATACTAGTCTTAATCAGTATCTTGGTTGTCCGAATCGTGTAAAATCTAATTTTCTAGGAAGCAGGCGGAAAGTTACTATGAAAAAGCGGATAATCACGAACAGTTAATACGATGTTATCTAATGGATGATAATTATGATAATATGGAATTGTTGGCGAAACGTTTGCCTGATGGTGATAAACTTATTGCGGTAAATATTTGGTTTCCTGAAACTTAGTCTAAAAAAAATGATGAATCTAAGAATGCTAAGTATTTCAAATCAAGTACATTTTTTTTTCGATCACTGTGGCATTTACTGATTCTAAAAGTTCTAGACTATTTTATTTTTAGGAAATTGGGGATATTTTCCTCAATGCTGGTCTCTGTGAACAAGCAGTGGAATGTTTCGTACGGGTATGTTTATGATTGTTTAAAATATTATAAATTTGTTTTTCTTTTCAGTTTAACTATTTCCTTGTTATTCATAAACTTTTTTGACTAAGTTTGACTAATCTAAAGTTATCTAAGAATTGAAAGTTTCTTAAAAGTTTGAAACTAAACTGAAACCTACACATTACTGTATCTTCATGATTGCAATGTTATTCAAACAATTAAATTTGAACTAAAGGAAATATAGTGAATTCTTTTTTATTGAAAATGAGATTACCTTTCGATAAAAGTGAAATCATTTGGAATAGAAGGCGAGCTGCAACTGAAGATATTTCTTCATTTTAAATTGTATTCGAAAAAAAGAATACAAAATGGATGAAGTTACGTCTCGAGAAACTATAATTCTGAGTTGCACGACAAAGATGATTGAATTTATAGTGTGAGTAGTGATTGCTCAATAGCTTGAAAAAATTAAGTGCATCGACTGAACTTGTTCACTTCTCCGTTAATTAATTAGTAATCTTAGTGCGGTATGATGAATGAAGCATTGGATGCCTGCATACAGTTGAACCAGTGGGAACGAGCAGTTGAATTATCGAAAACGTATAACTTACGTGATGTTCACTTACTGCTTAACCGTTATGCCGAACAATTAACAGGTATTAAAAGTCATTCCTTCAATTTATTTCGTCATCCATCGTTACTCTATCTTTGATAGATGCTAATTGCTGTATGTATCAGCACAGCCTTCGATGATTTGTAACAATAATTCAATCAATATTGCCATACTTGAACATTGTGTAATTTCAGTTTGTCTATATTGGAAAAAAGTGCAATTTTTAATTTTTGTAAATTTTTACATTATTAACTTCGAACATGATTAATATTGTAGGGAGCAATGAAAAAACTTTCGCGGCTGTACAACTTTATAGAAGAGCTGGGAAATATTTGGAAGCAGCTCGTATTGTTTTCGATGTATCAAACGCTTTTTAGTTCATTTTATTATAATTATTTCAATTTTTCATTTTTAGGCTTCAGCTATTTTACAATTCGATTTTTTTTTTTGGTATTAATTAGTAAGAAGTGAATATTATTGCTAGCACCTTTCAAGGATTTATACCATAAATTATAAAAATTTCTAAAGGATTTATGGATATTTTTTTTCACTCCTACTGGAGAAACTTGAGAGTATTTATTTTGAGTAGGAAGTATAACTTTTTTACAACACCTCATAATTTCAGATTGCAAATGACGAGCGTATAAAGCAAGCTGAACCTCTACGTTTAAAAAAGTTGTACGTTATGGGTGGTTTACTTATTGAGCAATATCATCAACAAAGTAAATCAGAAGTTGCTAAAGAATCAACGAATAAGTCTAATGTTAGCTTGATGGATTCTGATTCCATTATTTTATGATGCATGTGATTCCTGATTTCATTCAGTAACATTATGCATATCTGAAGTAGACATAATTAGTTACAGTGTTTATTAATCGAAATTAACAATGTAACGTTGCAGTACGGAAAGCTCGGAAAATTGCAATAAAGAATAAATATCTTACATTAAACATATCTGTGAGATATATTCTAACTTAACTATGAATGAGATGTAGTAAAAAATTGCTGTCGAAAAAGTTAAATTTAAATTTTCAAAAAAAGTCTTTCATTGTAGGCAAAAATAGCCCTAAAGGGACTATTAGAAGAAGACTACAAACTTTCTCTTGCTGATAGTGCTCTCATTGATAATGCATGGCGTGGTGCAGAAGCTTATCATTTCTATATGCTTTCAAATCGTCAATTCTATAATGGTCACTTTTTTGTTGTTTTTTTCCTTTTTTTTTTCTGAATTTTCATAATACATATGTTTATTGTTACAATGACAATAAAATAAAAATATCTATTAAAAGAAAGAAAAAATTTTTTCCATAAAACTTGAAATTTTTATTAGTAGAAGAAAAAGCTATGAAATTGATTACTTATCGATCGATTGTATTTTTTTAATACAAATTTAAATCCATAGCGAAAAATTCTGATTTTCAATTCAGTGATGATAATCTCACTTACTTCTTCTTTTCATTAATTTTTATGGAAGTTTATTTCGAGAAATTTTGAAAAACTCCTTAAATTCTTTTTAAACAGGAAAGAAATTGTAGGTGATGCAGATAAAGCGATGATAACAGCCCTACATTTGACAGATTATGATGATCTCATAGATCCGGCGAAAGTTTATTCTCTTCTTGGTATATCCGGAATTGTTCACTTTATAATAATAATTGTTATTATTTGATATTAATGATTCTGTAATTAGATTTGAAATTATAAATGTTTAAAGGAAATTATGAACTGAATCGCAATTTTTATAATTATATTTAATTCTTCTCTTTAAAAAGAAACAATTTAATTTAAATTTTCACTGAATTACTTGAAGCTTTGACAAGTTGTGCAGCACGACAGTTTGCCGTATGCAGCCGTGGATTTATCAAATTAGAAAGTTTGGATTCATTTACGGTTGATGAGAAAGAAGCATACAAGAAATTAGCTATAAAAATTTTCACTAAGTAAATTTTCTTTTTTTTTCATTTAAAATTGCAGTAACAGTGGTGAGAAAATGATTTTCTATATTCATTCCAGGTATCCACCAGTAGATACACAAATAAATACGATTGAATGTCCAGGTTGTTATGCACAGATACAAAATTACTGTCAAATATGTCCATCATGTGACATGAAATTCCCGACATGCATTGTGACCGGTCGACCAGTTCATGATTATCAATTCTGGCTATGTCCAACTTGTAAGCATCGTGCTTATCAAAGTGAAATTAGTTCACTGAAATTTTGTCCATTATGTCATGGAAATTTGTAATTGTTGGCAGATTTGATTCATCAACTGCAGTGATTAATTGAAATTCAATTTTGCTGGAATTGAATTCTTAAAGAAATTCGTTGAATAAAATTATTAAATTGAATACTTTTGTTTTTTCTCTTTTTGCTCAATTTTGACAAATTTTTAGCGGTTGTCAAAATAGTTGGTAAGGCTAAAATGGAACTTAATTCGATTTATTATCACAATGTAAAGCTCATTCTGATAACAAAAATTTTTTTTTTAGCCATTAACTCATTGCGTTAATGAAAATAGTGGTAAACAGTAGAAGGTACCGATGATGATAATTCCTTTAGAAATAATCATTTTGCGAATAGTTATCATGACTTGTTTAAATGAATGGAATTTATCAATCGGTAAAATTTGTTTTTTTAACGTAAATCAATTCATATGGACCATCTTTAGGAAATCAGTTATGAATTACAAAGTACACTCCATCAATTCCTTAAATACGTCCGTGAATATTTGCACTCATGCTGATAAAGGAAAATGTACTTCCTTATAGTAATATGAAATTATTTAAACGATTAATTTGATTCAATTTCAGTCCTCCTGCTGTAGAAGAGTTAAGGAGTAGAAAATTATGGAGGCAGTTTTAAGATACTAAAAGAATAAAATAGTTGACAGTGAATATATGATTAGATATAAGTTGGCAATAATTAGAATGAAATCAAACTAATTGCTGAAGTAAGTTCAAAACAAAAAAAGAGTAGGAAGTTTCGGTATTTTAGGAAAAATTTTGACAGAAAACAGAAGCATGGAAAGATTTGCACGAAGAAAAAAGCTTATGAGAGAAGTGAAAAGGCACTGCTTTAGTGGAATATTTAAAGTAACTCCTTGTTGAAATTGTTTTACTTTTCTCGAAATGCTGCTTTTTATCATTTTTTTACTTTGACTAATGAATGTTTTTTTTCTGTGAGAAGATTTCATTTATTTTTTTTTTTTCTTCAGCTATAAAAATCATCAATTGTTAGGGAAAATATTTAACATTAAATTCTAAACTTTAAAATGTAAAATATATCACAAATTCATTCGGCAATATATTGGAAATTCTTCTGATAATAAATATAGCGGATAAATATTTATCTATTTTCGATGAATTTTGTTAAAAATTGGAAAATGAAAAGTTAAAATTCATCTGTTTCTATATGCTGTTTTGATATGAGAAGCCGAAGAAAAGCATATGACACTATCATCAAACAGATATAAATAATACATATCATCTATCATAGCTGTTGATAAACACAATCCAAAAATACCCTGAAGGTGGATGATAATGATGAAAAACCCGCTTCGCTTATGGCAGTTAATTCTTTAACTTCTTATTTATCCAAAGTGTTAGCTTATAAAATGATAAATTTCTACTTCTAGGAAATTTATATCAAATCAAAAATTTCTAATTTCTCACTTGTTAGCACTGATCACTTTCTCGATGACTGCAACACAATAGTTAATACTTCTTTTGCTAATTACACTATCTGTTTATGAAAGGACCACTGTATTGTTAACATTTTATTTTGAAAATTAAAAAAAATAATAATGACCACTCATTAATTTTTGAAGTGTTAAATTATTGATCGGAAAATCGTCAACTTTTATAAATGAAAATTATTAATTGGATTAATTTGCATTTCATTTTCACTTTTTCTTTTTCCATCGCGAGAGAATCTCGAGATAATTCACTTCTATTGAAGAAGAAGATATCATTAAATCTAATTTGTAGATGAATTATTTCTGGCATTCATTTTATCTCCTAGCTGTCCTTCATTGTTCCATCGCGCAAATTTTCCGTAAGTATTGAATTAATTGAAATACTACATAGAGGCAATGAAGTATTGAAATAATTATACTCTGAACCGATTAAAGTAATGCTATTTTTAGATGCGATTGTTTCTCGAAGTAATCCAAGTGTTGAAATAATTATTGAATTTTAGAAAAACAATAAATATCCTTTTAGCAACGCTTCTTTTTCTTTTTAAATAAAATGAGTTTTTCATCTTTTTTCTATTATGTTTTAAAATTAAGTTTTATTCTGTGGAGTCAAAGCAGTTAAATTTATTTTAATTTGCAAAATATTTTTGCGATCGAATGAAATCAGTGTGAAAAAAGGAGAAGAAATCATATTCAAAATAATTAATTCATTTCCATTTAAATTATGTGATGTTTTTTAGATAATGAATATTCGGGAAAAGCAAGGCATTACAATGGCCAAAAATTCGCACTTAACCTAGATGGTAAGTTGTCAGCGATAAATTCATTTGAATTAATTTATAATCCCTAGTAAAAACTTTTCAAAATAAAATAAAAAGAAAGAATTTTTTTTAAAAAAGTGAGATGAAATATTTTTCCAGAAGAAACTGATGCAGTGTTTGATTCTGGTCATCCATTAGAAGAAGCAACGAAAATTACAACTATAAAATGGATTAATTTGATACGACAATCTAATCAAATCCACAATAAACAAGCCAGAAACAATACTAAGGGGAAATCAGCTATTGAACTAATCAAGAATCCGGCAGCATTTCCTTTTCATCGTAAAGCCCATTCAACTTCCACATTCGGAGAGAGAAATATGCAACCTGAATTGAAGCCTAGAAAAAACTTTAACCTGTTGCTGAAAAATAGACCAATTCCATTGCATATAGCCAACCATCATTTTAAGCCATCGAAAGAACCTAAAAAATATTTCCATCAACATTTTAAAAGAGAATCTGACAGTAAAAAGAAGAGAATAACTATTTCATATGAATCTAATGCAGATAGCAATTATTATTCCCGTGAAGCACAACCTGGTTATCAACCTGAAATAGCAAGTACCACCAGTAAGAATCCTTCAACCGAACAGTACTCCCCGACCCTATCTCATGGTACAAATACGCCTCCGTC